>JALLPE010000471.1:0-17234 GCA_036940025.1 Conticribra weissflogii
CGACTGATCAATTTGGATATTGTAATAAAAAAAGAAAATGATTCAAGTAATGATATTTATTTTCTAATAATACTGTACAATCGAGAATGTAAACAATGAGGAGAGTTATTTGGCAGACATTGACTAGATTGGAACTTCCTTTTTTTGGAACTGCTGACAAATACGACAATCTGGGTAAACACCAGATTAGACATGGGTGAATACCAAAAGTGGAGGCAAATATTGGTATTAATAATCTTTTTACTCTGTTCAGAAATTCACGGAAAAACGATTCAATTGTGAAAAAATTGGACATAGACAGTTGGAGTGTAAAAGTGAGACAGTGCATAAGTCCCAAAGACATAGAAGAAGAAAGTGATGATAAATAGTTGGTTTACATTAAACTAGATGCCAGACAATTCCAAACTTGGTGAGATAGCAATCAAGTTCGAGAAACAACCAGATGTCATTCTTAATATGGGACAGCAATGAATATTGATTGACATCAGTACAACACCTTCAACAAGATTACATGGATTGGAGACAATGGCTTATCCTGCATTATCACCCATAATTACACCAATATGTATGAAATCAAGAAGTTCAATAAATGAATTATCCTAGGACATGTTGATGTTACTGAATTGATTATGGAAATCTACCCATTGAAGTACTGCCCTAGAACTACAGAAAATCTGTTTTCAATCAGAGCAGCTTTATCAGCTGAGAGTAAATTGCAGTCCAATGACACAAAAAACCTACAGTCTAGGCTGTCAATTACCTAGGGTACACTAAAAATTACCCCAATTACCTGTATTTTACTCTAAACAGTTTGATTGTTTTTTTTAAATTAGGGAAATTTTGTTTGGGTAAAAAGATGGTTTACCCTTTGATGCAAAGGCCAGGGTGAGTGTCAAGTCATCTGTGTCAAGGGTGCCAGATGAAAGTTGGAAACACTCTCTACATGGTCAATAGTATTTAGTGTTTATGAATCAATTCAACAATGGGATCAATTAATCTACAGGAGTCATGGTATTGTCTCTGGAATCAAAACTAGAACACAACTTGGCTGGTTATTGCTTCATTTTGCTTTGCATTTGACTTATATTTGCCATTCTTTTGCTTATTTTTGCATGGATTTAATGACAAGCTGTCTGCTATGCCAAAACAAAAAACATGAGGAGTCAAAAAAAGTCAGCATAAGGAGAGGGAGATGCAGTTGCCATCAACACTGAAGGAGAAGACAACAGTTAATACAATGATGATATGAGGTTGATATACGCCTCAATGGTGGCTACATTTTGGTGTGACAATGATAGAGACTATTGCTCCTCCAATGTCAACCTCACAATGGGATCCCACTCAGTAATCTCCAATCCCTCAAAATTCCCCTGAAACAGCTTCTCCTCAATGGTAGTGATACCCAAACCCTCAAAGTGTTCATCAGTTGTTGCCATTGACTATGCAGCATTAATAGCCACTTCTTCACTGCCAACAACATTGAAATCATTGCAGATGCTGTGGATGTGGATGCTGTGACTGCAACTGCTTCAGCTGTGGATGACCACTGCTTGAGTCCTCTTTGGCAGTGGTGGGAGTGACAATAGCTTTGCATCTGCTGCTAGATTGACTGCCTCCATAGACACCAATGCAGCCATCACCAGCAATGCTACATGAATAGTTCACTGGAGAGTAAGAGCAGCCCCACTAGGAGGTGATGATACAGAAGCTGCCAATAGGTGGTTGGGTCAAGGAGGATGCAGGCACAGGGAATGGCTGCTAAAAAAGTTGGTGAGGGTGATTCCACCATCTGAAAGTGCAAGTGCAAGTGCAAGTGCACTGAGGGTATTGGGCCCAATTATTGCTGCAACAATGGGGACAAGACAAGGAAATCACAGATACCTCTGCCACAGTCAGTGCATCAAAACCAACTAATTCATTTAAGAGCAATATGAGTTTGATAGAGATTTTGGTGTTCATCGTACAAATTACACAGAAATAATGCATTCTAATGATAGCCATTATGTTGTTATTGTTGTTAAATCATTTGATACAATACTTCTAACTTCACTTATTTCCTTATGATGGTTAGTTAACCCCTCACCTTATGACTGGTTAACATATGCTTTTATTTGCGTAAAAAACAAAAATAGCTACAAAAACATGAAACGTGGTGTTGTAAGAAAACAACAAAGAAAATGAGTAACATTGTATTACCATGATTACAATGATATCCCTTTTTACCCTGTATTTTGACACTCATTTTTAGGGTATTTAAAAGGTAATTACCAACCTAAGCAGACACAAACAAATGTGATCAAAGCAACATTTGACTGCTGCATCAAGACACACAATGGATGGCATGCTAGAGTAGAAATTTTTACTGTAAAACATGATATAGAAGCAACTATGAACTAGAAAGTATGAATACTGCCAGATATGAGAACCAAGCATTGCCAAGTATGAAGAAGCACATATGTTTCAAGAACATTAATGACCTGCATAGAGCGAGAGGTCATCCAAGTGAAGCAAGTATAAGGTCTATGTGAGCAAGTATGAGGATCAAGGTACTGGGCAGTTTAAAACCTGTGAAGCTTGCATCTTGGAGAAGCTGAGCAGTAAAACATCAACAAGACTGCAGTCCGACATTCAAAAGTAACAGGAGAACACCTATACCTGGATATCTATTCACCTAATACTGAACAACTAAGCAATGGTCACTAATGGTGGAGAATAGTACAAGATACCTACGGAACTATTTTCTTAAATGCAACAGCAATCTCACCAAGAATGTGTTAGGATTGATCAAAGAGTTGAAGTCATCAAAGATGACAGTGAATCAAGTAAAGTACATATGTTTTGATAATGCTGGATTGCCCTAGAGTGGGTACACAAACAGGAAGGAATGGGGATCACATATGACTATACTGTCACAGTTACCCCACAGCAAAATGGAAGAGTTCAACAAAAATTTGCAAGCATGTATGGCAAAGTACAAGTGAAATTGAACAATGCCAAGTTATACAAGAAACTATGGGCCAACGCAGATAATACAGCCACCCTACTGGAGAACCACATGAAACCGTAGATTGAGACAGTGATGCTTTTCACAATTTTGTGGGATGGGAGTAAAAAGTGTAATGCAAACCACACTTTTCCAATAATTTGGCAAAATCTGCATCTGCACCAATCATGATCAATTCCTGAAAAATTAACAATCAAGTCAATAAATTATTCTGAGAATCATGCATAGAGAATCTATTACCTCCTCAACCTGAATACAAACCAAGTCAACCTTTGAAGAGACATTATTTTATCAAGAAAAGTTATGGTGAGTGGGCTCAAGTCTCGAATCCTGCCAATATTGATATTTGTAATGAAGTTTTTTCATGAACAAAAATTGGAAATTATATAAGACATCAAGCAGGATGATAAGTGGAGCCTCCATTAATCATGTTAAAGAGGTTCGAGAGCAAAAGAGGCAATTCATCCAAATATTATCAGTGATGATGAAGATGGAGATCCAAAATTTTTAATTGAGCAAGTCCAAGCAAGTCCAATTCAGAATAAAAAATTAAGGCATTTATCTTCCTTCTAGTACAAAGAAGTAACCAAGGAACTTGAAGGACTTATAGATAGAGTAAATTTCATTGCAGAATTGAGAAAAATTGATGATGTTCACACAATTACCAAGATCAACAAAGTAATTGAAGAAGAACCCAAATCCTTTGAAGAATCTGCAATCACCCAGATAAAGTTAAAAGAGAAAAGTGGACAACCAAGATTAAAAAGAAGTTCCATGATATGAACAAAATAGGAGTTCAAGAGATCATCAAAAGATGTGAGATTCCAGCTGACCACAGACGTGAGAAGTTTAGATGTATTTTCAAAATGATTTTAGTGAGAATCTCTCACCAATAGCTCGTAACTTTTCCTTCAGACAGATACTGGTCCTTAAAATTATACATGGATACAGCACAAAGGTTTCAGATCTGAAACAGCTTTGTCATGGGGATGTTTGGAAGAAGAGATCTTCATGGATTGTCCAAAGGGACTTGAATAAGCAAAGCCAATGGATGCACTGGTACTTAGCAAGAGCATCTATGGACTAGTTCAAGTAGAACAACAGTACCACAAGAAAGCAGTGCAAATTCTATGAAAAATTGGAAGATGTTGACCAATTTCTCTATATATATGCAACAGCAATACAAGAATAGTATTTGTTGCCATATACATGGATGGTAAGTTGTTTATTGGGTTCAAAAAAGAATTTGGTGAAGTAATCAAGATATTGCAAAAAAGGGATTCAGATTGAAGATTGAAGACAATTTCAAAGTTTATTTATCTTACAACATTTACTTTTCAAAATTGGGAATAAAAGTTAATTGCAAGCTTGAATTTGAAGTTTGGGGCCAGAATCACTGGGCTCATTAGTGTCCAGGCCTACAAGTGAAGCCTAGAAGGTTGACATGGACGAGCAATCATTGTATCATTCAGGGATTGGAATGCTACTCTACTTTGTCAAACACTCAAAGCTAGACATTGCATATGCAGTAGGCAAGTGTACATAAGTACTTGATGGAAATATAACGCATGTATACTATTAGATGATGTGTATCACTAAGTATGTACTTGATACATACAACTATGGATTGAAAATTTGTTCTATATTTAAGATTAATGAACCTTGGGATTTTGTATGTTACTCTCATAGCGAATGTGCAGGAGATGATGACACAAGATAAAGCATATCAGGATAAATTCTATACATATATCAATTGTCTTTATCTTGAATTTTGGAGTTAGAGTGTTTAGCCCACTCAAAAGCAATGAAGGAAGTGACAGTTGTGTCGCATACAAGTATAATGATTCATGTGCAATTCCCTATCACAGTACATACAGACAACATGGGAACAATATTTATGGCTCAAAACATCATTACAATAACATTACCAAGCATGTGGACTTAAGATACAAGTTTGTCAATGAGTATGTTGGAGACGGAACAGTCAAAATCATCTTTGTAAAATTAAAAGAATTATGCAGACATCTTAACAAAAATTTAAAGGAGGAACTGCATGCAAAACAATCTTCTAAGTTCATCAAGAAAAAATGTTGCAAGAGAGTCAAATGATAAGAAGATATGCATTTGGTTGAGATTCCCACTAATCAGATGAACAAGATCTGTGACAAAATTCAGAATAATAAATATGAAAGGTGTTAGAGATTGAAACAGAGGAAGTTTTTTCTATACTATTTTGCATGACTGAATGATGTAAGACTGAATGTTGCTGTGCATAACTTAATGGTGCATGACTAAAATTGCACATGACTATATTGGTATATACAAAGTAGAGGGATCACAAAGGGAAATCACTGGGACCCTCATTATTTAGGAAAGTAGAATTAAGTTCTCATAATCTCCAAAATCAGTTACAAGAAACTAAACAAATGTAAAAATTAAAAACATAATTCACCGGTTTGCAATAACAGTGAATATCCAACAGCCTACTCAATTTTGGGTATACCAAGTAATACCCATGGTAAGAGTAATTTATGCACAATTCTGCAGTAAAATATGATAACTAATAACCTATTTCTCTATTACACCATCCCAACATATGTAGCACCTATGATTGCAGAATGTGAACACAACCACATCTGTTTTGAAACTTGAAGACATCTGGATGACTTTATAACATATTCACATCATGTCTACAACTTTTTCAAAAAATTCCTAAGTACCATATCAGAACTACCTCTTGTCATCTTCCATTTCAACAATATCTTTGCTGGCTGAGGAAGCTTCTGTGATTACAAAGCATCCTCTGATGATTACGTTGTTATGAGATGCAGACAGCAAAAATAGGGCATCCCCCAAGAGAGGAGGAAGTCAACAGAGGATTAGTATTGATCATTACCATCATCTGCAGTTCTGTTATCTTTGCCATTATTGCTAAAAAACATCTTACCAGCTTCCCTGGCCTGGCCAGTGGTGGCAAAATGTCATGTCTCAAATTCCCTCTCCGATGCAAAATCCTTTCTACACAGCATATGAAATACCAATGTGATAGTGTAGAGGGAATAGTAGATATTAGTAAAATTGGGATTTTGGTGAGAGTGCAAATTTTGTAAAGGTGTCAAAGTCAAGTTTGGGAGTTATTGTGATGGTTTTTTTGGATGGAGGAGAAGTCAAAAGAATGGGAGCTGAGGGGGGCAGTTCAATATGTCACAATCAACAAGGATTCAATATCTTCAAAGGAAGAATACTTCCTAAAGTATGGACTTGGTAGAAAGTAGAAGTGCCATGGATAGAGGTTCTTTATTACTTTTGTACGCGTTGTGTTTTGGCTTGTTGGAGTTATGATATACAGGCTGTCTTTATGCTGAACCTTTACTTTGAATAACTAATAATTTTAAATACAAAAATCTCTTACATAACTTGGTAAAATTTTAACTTTCAGGAAAACATACCATAAGTCTGGTTTATTAAAAAAGGTGATCACCTTCCAAAAATTTGTAACTTGACCAAATACTTCTATACAAAAGTTGATTTTTCCTGGATTATTGCAGACTTAGGATATCATCTACAACTAATGCATTTCTCTAATTGAAGCTAAAAGAATGCACAGATGTAACAGAATGATGGAAAATCTATTGTATTTATAACAGTGTTTGGATATCTGATAACAACTACAAATATGATGTGATCATAATGAGTACATAAAGAATGAAGAATACATGACAAAATTCATACATGTAAAATTTATTGCACGTTTCTTACTCAAGCCTTCTCGTTTTCAATTGAATCTGGGGCCAGTGTTTTAAGAACTGACAGATCTTTTGAGAAGGTTTGTCAACAGAAGGGCATTTAAGGATAGAATGGACAAATTCCTTTGCTGTAAATTTTGCTTTGAAGTTTGAAGTGAATAGCACATATGCCCCAATAATATTTGAACCCATCCTTGGACTACAAATGATACAGATCTTGAAAACCTCACCCTTTTACTTTCATTCTATTTTGCTCTTTACTTCTTCTAATTTCCCATTGACACTCAAACTCACTGATCCATCATTATCAGAAAGTATCTGTTAGTGCTTCAGATGTTCATGGCATAAAAGAGAAGACAGCAGCAAAATAAAGAGTTATAAGAAAAATTGCAAGTGTGAACAAAGTCATGTTTGCTGGCAGTCTTGGGTTTGATTCTCAAACATGGTACACATTTATGTTCATGAATTGTTATTCTTGACATGGCACCAAGTATGAGGAAATTTGGCCAGGGATTTGTGACCAGGGTGTTGCACATTCTTGTATTTCTGTGTATGGTTGAGATTGAAGTATCATGACCAATGATATATTTCCCAAATCAGGTTTGTACATAGATGTCTGTTGATAGTATGTATAAACAGTCTGACATTTGAACTTGATGGGTATGAGTGCAATGTGTACATGAATTCGTGAAATGAAAGAGTGTGAAAGATGTTAAGATACTCAGTACTGATGAGATTGGCCATATTGAACAAGAACATTCTGAAACATTCCCCAGCAGGAAGGGTGTCAGAATGTATCTGTTAGTGCTTCAGATGTTCATGGAGTAAAAAATAAGATAAGAGCAAAACAAGAAGTATAAAAAAGTTATATGCATAAATAAACAATATGGTGCCTGATAGTCTTGGGTTTGATTCCCACACATGGTGAACTTTTATTTTACATGCTGCTCTTCTTGACACATCATCCATCTCCTCAACCACTCACCAACAGCATGTAGACATGTACTCATCATTAATCATTATGGTACAGTTTGTTGATATATCCACTTGACACAGGTTTAAGCTATTCCTCTTTTGTAAGTTGCATTTGTTGTGTCTGCACATCATGCTATACTGCAATTGCATTCTATGTAGTTCCCTGAACCTCTGATGACGTAGTCATTGGACAAGAGACAAACATCTTAACCACCTTAAGTGATTTTTGTTGTAGCTCAAAGAAAAATCCATCAACAACTGATGAATCTGTCTTTTCTTTTGCAAGTTCCTTACAAAAGCACTTCTCATTGAATTTTGTATGTCCAACAACAGATGCTTTGACAGGATATATATGACTGCCAAACTTTTAAAATACTTCCTCCATTCCAGCACATGCTTTCAAGTGTGTTGTTGCAAAGTAAATGTTCATGCATGCATACATCAATCAACTCAAGGAGTACAATTTTTTCACCTGTGGCAACTGGAGAACCACAACCATCTTTGGAAATTTTTGATGCATTATTGTGAATGGAAATATTACAAGGAATATGGACTTGAAGGGAAGGGAAGGGGAGGGGATAGACGGGAAGGGAAGGGAAGGGAAGGGAAGGGAAGGGAAGGGAAGGGAAGGGAAGAGACAAGGAGTAGAGTAGACAACTTGTGCCAGTCCTTGATAAATCATTGTAAGGAGTGGGGGCTTCAAGGAATAGGAGAAGGCAACATCATGCCTGTTGGCCAGTCAGCTTGTTGAGCATATGCATCACATCTGCATAATCAAGAGAGGCAAGGATTACTGTGGACTACTGCAAGGGATGGGGGATACAAGGGACAGGGAGAGGAGATATAATTCTATTCTGTAGTAAAATCTTTTTTGTTTTACAGTTGTGATAGAGTTTTCAGCTTGTCAGCAACAAACACGCAGAACTGGTCACAGCTGCAGAAACAGTACACACTCCTTCATACTATGCATGAACAGGTGAAAATTTAAAAAATGGTAATTCTTACTTAAGAACCAACATTACAAAACTAGGCCTCCAGCTTTGTGCTGCAATTGAAGCAAAAAATCAACAATTGCCATCACCCAAAATTTGATGCACAAAAAATTCATAGATAGGCAAACATATATACATGGCTTGCTTTTCTGGCTCAGCCTCCCTAATCATCAATCACCGTCATATATATGGTAATGTCAAACATCAATCCAGAGAAAAGCATTCATGGATTAAATATTTTATGAGAGGAAGAGGCGATTGTCAAGCTATACCTGTGCAACATGAACCAATCTTGGCACAATTGATTGGTCCTTGGTCCAACATCTCAAAAATGCTTACACCACTTGTTTTGACATTTATCTGCCTTTGCTTCCCCAGTGTCAGGTGAGGCTCAAGTATCAAAAAGAGAGGCCTCAGCTCAAGGCAAGAATGTCGTATTCAAGGAAATAGATGTATTGCATCTGAAAAAGGTTTTTACGGCTTAGGACCCTCATACCCTTACAAAAGATTTGAAAGGCAAGACACTTGAATCTCTCATGTTCTTGGAGCAGAAGCACACCTGGGCTGTCAAGGGGCATCTAGTTGCTGATGGGTCAAAACAGCAAAACTTGATCCAAGATGGAGCTGCCACCTCACCTACAGTTAGAATGGATTTGATTCTTATTACTTCAGCTATAGAAGCCACTGAGGGTTGGGATGTTTCAGTTTGATTGCCCAGGCACCTTCCTTAATGCTGACATGGACAAACTTGTCGGCATGGTGCTATGTGGCAATTTGACCAAACTGATGGTCACTTTTGCTCCACAGATATTCTGTAAATATGCAACTCTTGGAAACAGAGGAGAAGCACTGCTATATGTGACACTACAGACGGTTTTGTATGGGTGACTCCTTTCTACACTCTGGTTCTACCTTAAACTAGTTGCAGATTTGGAAGGAGTAGGATACCGGCTGAACCGATATGATCCATGTGTAGCATATAAAATGGTAATTGGAACACTAATTACCCTGACATTTCATGTGGATGATATAAAAAATTTACACGTGGACTTGCACAAGGTTGACAAGATTATTGATTAGTTCAAGTCTATTTATAGTAGAAATGCATGGTGTATGGATGTCTAGGGAAACAACTCATGACTATCTTGGGATGATGCTATCATGCTCTGGAAACCAAGTGCAGGTCTCAATTGCAGACTATGTTAAAAGGTCATAAATGGTTTTGTAGAGGACATTCACATTTCAGCTTCTACTCCTGTGGGAGAAAACCTCTTTCATGTACAGGACCCAGAAAAAGGGTACTTTTTGATGAAAAGTGTGCTCAATGTTTCTATAACACAGTAGCCTAGTTGTTATTTGTGCCAATGCAGTGTTGTAGGGATATCCAAACTGCTGTGAACCAGGGTTAAAGTGCCAGATGAGGATATCTGGCAGAAGTTAAAGCAAATGCTTAAGCATATGCATGGGTTAGTGTATCTATCTCTCACCCTTGATGCAAGCACATTTTTTCTTGTGTGGTGGTGGGTGGATGCCTCCTTTGCAATACACCCAGGCTTTAGGAGTCATAATGGAGCAACACTATATCTTGGGAAAGGTACAGTCACCAGCTTATCTAGGAAGTAAAGGTGAAATACAAAAATCTCAACAGAGGTAGAAGTGGTTGGGGTTGATGATGTCAGCTGACCAATACTTTGGATGAATTATTTCATAAAAGCACCAGGATATTGCATTGATGATACTTTGGTGTACCAGGATAATCAGAGTGTATCTTTTTAGAACTAATCAGACACAGAGATCAGGGAAGTGAACCAGACATATGAATATTTGGTATTTTCATCGCAGACCAAGTAAGACAGATAGAAATGACAATGAAATACTGTCCTGCTGATGATATGATTGGAGATCATTTTACCAAGCCACTACAAGGGGCCTTGTTCTGGAAGTTCCTAGATGTGATGATGAACATGTCCTGGATGTCAATTAGGCATGGGAGCATGATGTCTCACCCACTATGCCACAGGAGTGTGTTGGCAATAGAGTTGCACTGTTATCCGTGACTTGGTTGGTTGTGGAGTATGGAAAGATCTACTTGATGCAACACCATCCAATCTACAGAGGTGATAACAAGCATGGTTCCTATCATGCGCCATGTTTTGTGAACTTGCGTCGTCTTCCATTACCACCTCATAATTACTGTAAAATCTAATCATGACAAACTAAAAGATTAAATAGGTACTAGGGTAGCTGGAAAGTTTATTTCTAACAGGTATTGTATTATTAACGTAAATTTCAGTCCAAAGATAGTCTCATTTTAACTCGTTTCATAATAATAATTTTACACTGATTGAGTACGGTACAGTACAACCCTTCAATTTTTCTCTGCCGCTCATCGACCGACGGACGATGACACGATGGCCCCACTGAATCCATCCTCGGCATTACCATCGTCCTGGACGTTCTACCGTCGCATCCTCGCCACAACGACCCAACTGTTTCTCCCAACCACTTTATTTAATACCCTCGCATTTCACTCGGCATTCATTCCCAGACCTGCCAACATCCTGCCACTGTCCACTCTTCTCACCAATCAACGCCAAAAATTCCATCCATTTGCCGCCGTAGTCGATCCAACCAAATCCTCCTCCTTTTCGATGTCGTCGTCCACATCCGTATCCACTCACCCAACCCCGCCCATACCCCGCCGAGAAGAAGACCGAGTCATCTACGCCGGCATCCCACCCCCCTCCCTTCACTGGGACGCGACCAAACACCCCCGCCAGGCCGTCGATTCGCCCCATCCGCTCTTGAACCCCCCCATCCCCATCCCAGACCCCTACGGCTGGCTCCGCGATGACTCCCGCACCAATCCCGAGATATTGGACTATTTGAAACGCGAGAACGAGTATTCCCAAGCCGTTACGAGTCATCTGGGAAGTGTCCGAGAGGGGATTTATAAGGAGTTTTTGAATTCCTTGCAAGAGACGGATTATTCTACTCCTCGTTCTAGGGGAAGGTATTGGTACTATACTCGGACGTTTGAGGGAAAGTCTTACACTGCATATTGCCGTGCTCCCAAAAAGAGTAATAGTGGTGGCGACGGCGAAGATGGCACAGATGACGGCGACACCGCCGTCTTGCCAAAAATAGAATGGGACGGCTCCAAAGAAACGCCCATTTTACCCGAAGAAGAAATCTATCTCGACGTGAACGAACTGGCAATAGACAAAACCTATTGCAGCGTTGGATCCGTGCTTCCCAGCCCCAGTCACGAGTATATCGCTTATACGGTGGATTATTCGGGGGATGAGAAGTACGAATTGCACGTCAGGAATTTGAAAAGCGGTGTCGATGTGGCTTTACAAGTTCTAGACACGAACAATGGTGAGAGTGGAGAATGTGTAGAAAATGTCCTGTTGGAAGTGACTGATTCCATCGAATGGGGAAGAGATGACAATACGCTCTATTACATGACTATGGACGAGCAGCAGCGTCCTTTCCGATTGTATCAACGCCGCAATTGGAATGCCAGTTCTGGAACAAATGAGAGCGCAGTGGATACTCTCTTGAAAGAAGAATTGGACGAATTGTACTGGTGCGATGTCTCCAAATCGTTGGATGGGCAATATATCTTTATGGACATGGCTACCAAGGAAACTAGCGAGGTTTGGTTCCTGGCGACGGAAGAGGAGGAGATGGTGTCATCGTCAAAAGAGGAAAATATGAAATGTATCGCTCAGAGAAGGAACAAGGTACTCTACGAAGTAGAACACGCGCAAAATCGATGGTACATCTGGACCAACGTCGACAATTCTCCCAATATGAAGTTGATGTCGTGTCCTGCCGTTCCTGACTCGGCGGATCAGTGGACCTTGCTTTTAGACTCGAATGAGGAACCGTTGTTTGACGGAAGTCTCGATACCAAAACATTCAAGGCTTTGGAATCAGTGTTGGTGTTGAAGAATCATGTGGTCATTTCGGGACGGGAGGAAGGTGTTCCCAGGGTTTGGGTGTATGACGTGAATGGAAAGGGGATGAGGCGATTGGAGTTCGAGGAGGAGGATTATGATGTTGGGTTGTTGGGACATTATGAGGCTAACGCTACTTGTAAGATTTTATCGAGTTCGTTTTCTATTTGTCGCTGCTTTGATTCATGCTTTCCTGTACGCTCGTCTAGCGATTCATTTGATGGCTTGTGAAGTATTGCTGAATGTTTGATGGGCATTATGACACGGAAACTATGCGCTTAAAAAAATTGTGTTCGTGCTGTCGCTGTTAATGTTGGTGTCATTGTTTTCATTGTTTCTTAGTCAATTGTATTGTATTTCATGACAGTCGATGGATTTTGAAAAATTGATTTCTGATTTTTGTTTATCTTTCGTTGACCGTTTCCTCTCCAAATATCTTATCCCGCTTAGCAATTGGCGTTGCATACGACTCTATGGTAACACCCACACAATCCATTGAAGTAAACTTATCCGACGACTCTCATAGAACCATCCTTAAGTCCAAAAATGTTCCCGGATATCAAAAAGAATTGTATGAATGCGACCGCTTAAGCGTCCTTAGTCGCGACGGAACCACTCAAATCCCCGTCAGTGTCGTTTACAGACGCGACACAATGGAAAAAGTCAAGAATGGAGAACGAGTGCCCGTCCATTTATACGGATATGGATCTTACGGAGCATCCATCGAAGCCGACTTCCGCGCCACACGCCTCCCGCTATTGGAACGAGGGATGATTTACGTCATCGCCCATATTCGTGGTGGCGGGGAGATGGGTCGTCAGTGGTACGAAGAGCCCAACGGTGCGAAATACCTGTGTAAGAAAAATACGTTTTATGATTTTGTCGACGTGGCCAAGGCTTTGGTGGATAAGTGGAAGTGGACTGCTTCAGACATGCTGTCATGCGAGGGACGTTCAGCAGGGGGGTTGTTGATTGGGGCTTCGATTAATTTGGAACCCGAACTTTTTCGTGTGGCGATTCTCGGAGGTGAAATTTATTTCTGTTTCATCGTTGTCGTTTTTGCGTTTAGGTTGTCTTAGTTACTTCAGCTCATTTTTTCATTTTTCCACAATGAAATAAATTCAGTTCCCTTTGTGGACGTGGTGGTGACAATGACTGACTCCACCATCCCTCTCACATCTGGGGAATGGGTAGAGTGGTAAGTACGCTTGTTTTGCGCCCATATGTATTGTTTTTGAAATTTCAGAATCATGTCATCCGACGACAACTTAATTTCTCTCTTAATTTGTATTCAATCTTTAAGGGGCAATCCCAACGAAGAAAAATACTTCCAATACATGATGGAATACTCTCCAATTAACAACGTCCAAAGAGGTAGAACTTACCCGTCATGCTGGCTCACCGGAGGATTGAATGATCCGCGCGTGGCCTACTGGGAGCCCGCCAAACTCACGGCTACTTTACGTCATGAAAATCCCGATAATCCTAACCCGATTTGCATGAAAATGGATCTCAGTGCGGGGCATTTCAGCGCTTCGGATCGATACAAGTATTATAAGGAGCTTGCGGCTGATTACGCGTTTCTTTTGGATCAGTTGAATCTGGTTTGAAACATTTGCCGAAACTACAACAAGAGCTAGACTTTCCATCGAAACTGGATATCTAACTGATGGCGTCTCTTTGCAACGCTTTATACATTGTTACAAATTTTAGTCGCTATGGCATGATGTTCTATATCTTCTCAGGGTAGACGGGCGGATGGATGATATTTATTCAAAGCAAAATGAATTTTAAAGATAATATCACAAACTTTTAGTCGGTCTTAAGTGTCTCTGTTACTTGCAGTAGCTTGCCGTATCGTAGCAGATAACAGACAGACAATGCTAATTCGACGACGTGGCTGATGGTGATATGCGGTCCGTCGCCTATATATTTTCGCAAATAATTACTAGAAACAAATAATCTGTGCGAACCGGGTACTTTTCAGTAATTGAATCCGCGATGAAGCTAATAGGCATATTGGCCCAGGATTTAGCCGAGGGCTCTGTCGAGGAGCCGAGCAAGTAAGGAGAAGATGGAACTCGAACAAACGTTCGTCTAATATCATTTACTTCCAGTATCAATTACATCGCTGTGACTGCAGCACGCTACCAACTCCAGAAAATGATGAACCTGGTGAACGACAGTCTAACACGCAAACAACGTATCAACAGAGACCACGATCCCAAAACCATCGAGACATCCAATATTTGATCGAAGTCATTTTCCGGCACCTGACTTGCAACCATGGTAGCCCACGACCAACCGATCAACACACCTCAACCTTATCCCCAAAATATGACACCTCCGTTTTGTCCAATATTGTTCAACCGCGGCAGCCGGTTTTCGAAAAAAACATTTATTTTCCATACAATTTTTGAGTGGAGCGCACGCGTGCGGTAGGCACCTCAAGACTGACTTCACAACATTTCGACAAGAGAACATCCACCGCCTTCTGCGCATTCTTATGGAACATCGCCTGCATGGTTTGGATTTCCTGTTGAGTTTCCGCTTGGAGCTTTGCCGAGGCATTTCCCCCGCTTCCACCTATAGTTTTGGACGGAATGCCCGCGTGTAAATGATACAGCATTGGATTACAGAGGATTTTCAAACCCCAAATTGATCATGTGCTAATGATGACTCACCATCGGCTGCTGCCTTTTTGTCGAAGGCATCTTGTTGCTCCATTCTGTAAGTCTTGATTAGCTCATCGGCGTCGACCTTGGCTTGTTTCATGCGATCCCCCCGCGCTGTAATGATACACATCATACAGGAACGAATAACGACCGTGAGGAAAACACGAAGAGGGCGAATGAGTTGTCAATCATCTCAAATCATGACATGGCACCAGCGACCGCCACAAATATCTTGCCGTTCTTGCACGCGATCTCACTGCGACGACGAGAAATATATCTCCGGCGACCTCAGATAAGTAAACGACAGCGCCGCGACGACCAACGCACCTATCCTAGCCTCAGCAACAATTTGGGAGGCACGCGTCTCCGCGGCCATGAGTTCTTGAATTCCTGATCCGCTGTTCATGGTTCCTCGTTGTTACCGTTGAGATTGCTTGTGTGTTGGTATAATCACTAGTGAAATGATGATGTCTTGCCGCAGAGAGGGAGGTGTATCGTGCGGTTTCGGTTGTGAGATATATGTATCTATGCCTTAAATATCGCTTCACTGTTGACTCGCCGGTCTCATTTTATACGTATAGAGCAACCTAATAATTACTTATATAGTATTTTTCGTGTATATCTATTGCATCCGTCGCAGTACCGCAGTGTTCTGCCTCTTCTCTCTTCTACCTAGAGAGCATTATTTCTTTTTATGCTGACAAAAAATCTTTCGGAATACAGTGAGATTTTCCAGACGTTAAAAAGGGGTCATAAGAGAAGATTTCTCAAAATATAAGCATTCCTACGTTGCAATAAAGAATCATCTTTAATCAGATTTTCGTTTCTCCATGGCAATATAACTTTGGCGACAAATGTCTCCATTGTCCTACTTTCTCCGAACAGCAGTATTTTCAATTTGGTGCTGGATTTTGGTATTTTAGAGAATAAACGACATTCTTGTTTGAAACTTTGCCTAGCATTAGCATAAAAATTGATATCCAATAATTTTAATGCAACAAATTGCTTGATAGGGTATTTGTATATACTTGTATCAATGCATGGGTAAGTGTGTTAATATATTTTCCTCAGCATGTAGACAGCAAATTATGTTGTCAATTAAAAATGCAATAAAACAGAAATTTGTTGTTTGTAACAATTCCAAATGTATGTTTCGAGTCAACAAGACAAGAATGTATTTTGAATAAAATTTACCCTCAATGTTTTCATTCAAGATCAGTGACCCCAACATGCATTTGACATGTGACACGACAAAAAACTCCATGTTGACAACACATGAGTTGTTTTGGATTTTTACAGAATTTGGGCCTATGATTTACATGTTACTGATATGTCAATAACATTTCCAATTAAGTACAAAAGCCAGAATTCATGGCAACATAGAGATCAGATCAACAATTCACCAGTCTTCTCACCAGCCACATCTTCATACTTTGATATTCCTAAATCTGCTAGATGATCTTTGCCTACAATTGACTACAATTGAGTCAAAAATCCAGACTTAGCACAAAATAAAGTTTGGCACTTCTTTTCTAATGGATGAGGTTTTCTTGAAAAAAACTTGGACAGGTATATTTGAGGTACAAAACAGAGGGCTCATCCAAACACATCATCCAAGATGGAACAATAATTTCTGCCATATTTGAATTTCAAGCTCTTAAAATATCTTCAACTTTCCAATATTTATCAATATAGGTTATTGGATTGTTTTCTTGTAGGGACAGGCAGTACCATTTTCATCAAAAGCCATTTTCCAAAAATCTTTCTTTGAAAAGTTGGAAATACTCCACATTGAATGCCACAATCAAATGTAGAGAAGGAGTTCTTCCTTAGTAAATTAACAAACCCTTTTGATTGGATGTATCTCACTGGTCTTG
>JALLPE010000472.1:0-17207 GCA_036940025.1 Conticribra weissflogii
CTCCATTCCTAATTAAAATTCTCTCAAAGCTAGCACCAATCTTCAATTTAACTGAGTCCATAGAGTTGTCACCCACAGCATTCTTTGTAAATGCTTTGGTTTGAGTGAATGTTATGGATTATCTCAGGAATTTGTCTCTCTCCTCTCAATATAAGTTCTCAATATTACACATCTTGGCTTGGAACACCATGTTCCACATGACCAGATCTGCTCAAACAATTTTTGCCACATTTCTTAGATTCTTTTCTATCAACAGTAAAGACAACAAATAACCTTGTAGTAACTTAAGCATCAAATTGATCAATCAGAAAAAAAACGATCCCAATCATAATTCCATCCTCTTCACCATTTTTTCAATATATTACAGTGTATTGTCACCTGCACGTAATCATTGATTACTTTTGTTGAAACATTCTAAAAAAGTGTGCTAATGTGAATGCTGAAATAAGAAAATAATCAGGATCTGGTAGTTGGTCAAATCCCATGGGTGGTACTGATTTACTTGCATTGTAGAAGTTTATGTTCAACAGACCCATCTTGAATTAGGTGTTCTGTTCATGCTGCATATATTGTTGACATGGATTACTTAGCAAAATGCACCAATGAAAAAATGAAGGAGTAGTCTTTGCAAAAATTAATTCAGAAATTTCATGTTTGTGATTCACTTTTTGTCACCACTTCTTGATGAATCTAATTTTGAGTAATAAGTATTGTCAAAAACTTACATAAGTGGTTCCAAACTACACATTACATTAAGACAACACAGAAAGATAAGAAAACAAGGATATGAGAAGGATATAAGAACAAGTTAGGTGATAAAGTAACAAAGCACAAACAATATTCCTCACAATGCACAAATTGTCATTTATTTCATAGAAAGTGAACATAAACTAGAGTATAAATATATAAAGCTAACACCTCAATGCAATATTAAAGATTTGAACTTGATGATAATTCAAAAGATTTATGAACAATCATCACACTATTTGGTAAATTCCAGTTTTAACAATTGCCATTGGGTATAAATTACAGTTCAGACCATGCTCAGGAGGTTTTGAAAGATGTTTTTTGAGAAGTTGAGGAATGCTATGTCAAACTTAATAATATTGGTGCATTTTGAGACTCATGGGAAGAGCACCTCATTGTATTAGAATTTTTCTCTCTATACTTGAAGATAATAAGTAAACTTTATGCTCTTTCAAATTGAGAATGTAAAATGTAAGAGAAAGATTGGATTGGTGATTGGTTTGCACCCATCTCGCTGAAACCATGGGCAAAGAAAATCAATTGCTTTTTTGCAATGGGTAGACCAAAAACATAAATCAACACAGCACTCTATTGGTATGACTGAGACATGCAATCAAGGAGATTGCACATCAATGTCCTCTTCAAAATGAAGGAGGGAAGGAAAAATCAGGTTGGTCCCTGATATAGAAACATTTTTGGCAGTAAATTCATTGACAACCTATGGTTATCATGATTGTCCTCTTAATATGTATACTGTCTGGTCTAATTATCAAATTGGTGCCTTCATAAAAGAAAATAATCACCCAATTGTCTATTGGTCAAAGAAAATCAATGAGGCACAAATGATTATACAAAAATTGAGAAGGCATTATTCTCAGTAGTAATGACATTCAAAGAAGTTTGTCCTGTGTTATTAGGGAAAAAATATTTCTGCACTTTCCATAGGAATTCAAAATACAATAAATTTACATCATGGTGAGTCATGCAAAGGAACTATTGCTTAAACATTTAGTCCGATCATTGAATAAATACAAAGAGAATAGAAGGTGCAGCAGATTTCCAGTCACATGTTCCAACAATCAACAGCACAAAAGGAAAGGAAAATATAGTACTTGCAATTGATAGTTTGAAAGAATTAAATCCATACTTAATGAGCCAGAATATTTGATTTTGTCTTGCTCCTTCTCCCAGACCTTGGTCCAACCAAGAAACTTCATGTAAATACTGGTACCTTCAGATTCTCAAGAATGACTCCCAGACTTTGAAAAACTAAATCAAAGCAATTAAAAAAAGAAAAATAAATAATTGAAATATATAATGAAAAATCAATTTAATCACATCACATCACCATATTCAACAACTATCAGATTTTCTAAATTAAGTAAAATATCTCAGTTTTCAAGTTTTTGTCCTTCTAGATTAGATCTGGTACTATCTTTTATCTAATTGATAGCTACGCAAGATATCTCAGCCAAACCCATTCCAAGTCTCTTAGAGCAAACATGCATGCAAGAAACCCAGGAAACAAATGTATGGCAAAGACAAAGAATATTGCTCATGTCAAAGATAAAATTTCTATCAAGTGCATTTGGAGTTAGAAAGTAAAAAGGATATTCTCTATAAGGAGCAATTCTTTTGAAAAACAGCTGCGTTCTTGCCAGTAAATTGTTGATTTTTTCACAAGTAAAATAAATTGGATATGTCAGTTGCCATTGTGTTGATAGGAGGACCAGCACAACACAACATTGATGACATGTCAGTGATATGTTGGAAGAAAGCTCTAAAAGTGCAAAAGTTCAGGGAAAATTACTTCCAGGTGTTTTTGATTGTGTACATATTGCTCTTTTGTCCCAAAGAGTTTAGAATGTACTAAAAATATAAAATTTCTGATTTTTTATGACTTATCCTCTAGTACACCAAACATACAAGAAATTGAAGTCCTGTTTTTGTAAAATTTGTTGTATAGTCAAAGTCAGTGATTTTTCTGACACATCACAACTTGGAGCATGTTGTCAAAATGACACCAACAATTCCAACGTTTTCATTAGATCTGATTTTGTCTTCAATTTGGATTCAGGCATAAATTGAGCTTAGTAATAACTTGTTCAATGACCAATTATATTTCATCTTTAAATCTCTCAGTAACATCAACATGAATTTCAGGAAGTATAAAACGGCCCAGCCAGAAATGACATTTTCATGTTTGAGGCAATTTTTGCATTTGCACCAAGGTTAGTACATGGAAATCAATGAATCTGCTTCCGCAATCTTCCTCAACATTATGGTATAAAATTAAATTTAGCTAGACTAGGCTTGCAACAACAAGTAGATGGTTCACCATGAGACATCAGTGTCAATATCTTCTACAGCCATGGTCACCCTCTCATTCTCACGGTCTCTGGAAAAAGGAGATACATATATGGTAGCCATCAATGAACATACTTGCAAAATGCTGAAGTCTGTGCATAGCATTTAAGAATGCTGCAATTATTGTACCAGAATGTCATAAAAGACCAATCATTTTGGAATTATAAAAAATCCGAAATTCCAGACTGTGCCATGAATTGTGCATAAATTACACGATTTAAAACCCTTTCAAAAATTGGGATCTTAAAATAGTATTATAAACAAAATATTTTACAAGCAACATCCCTTGAGGGGCTTCAACTTAGTTGGATTGCTAAAGCACAACTAAAGTAAATTCTCTCAACAATAAAAACACATTGCTCTTTGAAAGTGTTCACATAAAGTCTCTCCTGTCCTTGGACCATCGTTTGAGCCGTTAGTTAATTGTTGTTGTTATCCACTTTTGCATTTTCCCCTTGCAGTATTCTTAGATTAATTCTATGTCCTCTTTTGTACCATCAACCATATGACCATCACAGTCACAATGACAAAACAATAGAAGCCCTACTTCTGGTCTTCACCATCATGCTGAGGGGGGAATTTTCTTGATTGTTGCTCTATCACCAACCATAAAAAACAGAATCCATGCATTGATTTTCAAATATTAATAATAATTTTTTTCAAACAGACTGAAAATAAATATCAAACATTTACCTGAGAAATGGGAGAAAATAGTAAGGTAAGAAACATTTCTCAACATCAAATTATCTTGTTCTGAGTGCATCAAAGTCAGACCCAACATATCTTGCCATTCCTTAAAGTTGCCCAAATCCGGTAAAGTCTATTATTATGTCAGAAATTTCACAATGAAAAAAGTAATTACAATGTGAGGATTGTTTTAGCAGAAAACCTTATGTTTGAGAGAACAACAGAATATTCAAGTCCAATACTGATAGCAACTTGAATTTATTGAAGTTTTGATATACTCCACTTGGAAGAATAAAATTTGATTGTGACATTCATCTGAGACTGCAATACACACACAAGGTAATATTTGGTCACTCTTCTTTTGATGCAACCATTACACTAGTTGAAGTGTAACAGAAAGAATCTTTTACATCCATTCTTTTGAAGATTTTCCCTGCATTGGACAGGATAACTGTTTTTTCAATTCATAATTTGTTCAACTTTCATTGCATCCTTCACATAATTTATTATGTACACTTCAATAAAGTCTGTGGACAACCTGTGGGGACACACAATACACTCTTACATCCCCAGATGGATTTCTAATTAGCATTAATGACACCTCAGCATTTCTTTTTTCTGCCAGGTCAGACAGTTGTAAAGCCCACTCTTCTATTTCGCCAATACAGAGTTAGAGAAAATAGCACAACAAGTTCATTTGGTGGAAGTGACTTGAGAGCAAGGGAGGGATAGCTTCCATGTTTGATTCTCATTAAAGGAAGCCTGGAGTCAACAGCACTTATTACAACTTCATGTGTCCATTGGAAAGTTTGGGTTGTTGGAGCAGCACTGCCTGTTATGGAACTGCTTCAAGTGTGAAACAGCTTCATTGACCCATTAAATTTGAACTATTACAAATTGATTACTAATTACTTTTTTGTGTGCCCTTTGGAAAGGAGTAGCTGAATTGTTGGCCATTGTCAGCCATTGTCAGTCATTCCTTTGCAAACAGCATAGGACCCAGTCATATTTTGCCAGTGTTTAAATTCATGCCAGAAAGTATCAATTATGTTGGTCATGTCATATCCTGACACTTGGTCGTTGAGGCAAGGGGGAACTTGCAACCTTTCAACTACCCTCTCAATCATTAGTATATGTGTCCCCATCAGCTCACTTGCAATGTTCACACAAACTTCAGGCAGTGATGAAAATGCCAACCCAGTTACAGCATACTCATGCTGAAGTCAAGATTTCCTCTTGGTCCATGAATCTTGAACCTCTTCATCAAAATAATTGATGCTGAATATGATGAGCCAATTGAAATCATAAGAAAACATGATAAAAACATAAACAATTTACCTCAACTCATCATCACTTAGAAATTCTTGTTTTTTGCACTGTCCAAAAATAGTACTTGATTTTTTGCTATCTCCATCACATAATGCTGTATTAATTTGTCCAAATAATTCTTCATCATATGAAATAGGTTCAGAACTCAGCAAGACATAGTCTATCCTTATGACAAAATAATATAACATATCCATAGTAGGAATATTTGCATCACAGTATATTGTTGCTCAAAGTGCAGGAAGCACAGCTCTCATCAAACAGTGAATCACCCTCCAAAACTGAGAATATTCAATGTCCTGCACAGTCAATGCAACCCTGGCATTATGTGCAACAGTTTGGAATGCTGGATTGTGAACAGCAGTATAGAGTGCCTGCTTCTGTCTCAGAAGGCAATGAATGACATAGAACCAGGTAACAAACCTGGTTCCAGTTCATTTAAGTAATCTTATCTTTCTTCCATTTTTCAGTGCTGATGTTTGTGTCATAAATTGTGCATGGATCCTGTGACTTGCAACAGACCCAAACACATTGTATAACCTGCATGTTTTGAGAATAAGATTCTGAAATAGTGCAAGAAAATCCGCAATAAAAATCAGGAAAAGAAAAATTCTCTCTCACACACTCACTTTGATTAGTCTGAAATTACACAAGTCACTGAAAAATAAATTTTTACATGCTTGCTGCCATGGAAACAAAATGCCCTAGGAAACGTTCCATAGAGAATTTCACCAGCTTTTTGATCATTGCTTGCACTGTCAAAAAAGAATACATCAGTTCATGTAGAATTATGATCAAATTCAACAACTTTGTCCTTGAATAACTGTCCAATGTACACTGCATCTTTTCCTCCCTCCCAACATGTGGTCACTACAGTAAAAGATGGAGATCACAACTGGAGGTTCCTCCCCACAGAGTGCAGAGTGCAAGCATGTTCAAGAGATACATGCCCTTTATTGTGGCTCCATCACTTAACTAAGCAACCCCAAAAGTTTTTGCATCCTTCATCAATCAGGCAAGCTTGATCATGAATCAAAAATGACAATACTCAGCAGCCCAGTCAGGTATATTTTCACACTGAAAAAAGTCAGCAATGGCCATCTCCATGCAGCATTGTTGGATTTCCTAAAATCCAGCTGACTAGCATGTTCCATACCAATATTATTAGTCATCTGCTCACCACCAACAGAAGCAGAAAAAATCACCAACAGAAACAGAAAAAATTGGGATCACTTTCATACTTAGCCTGAAGTCTCTGTGTTGCCTGAGGCTGGTTAGAGCGGTCATCAACTCCTCTGCCCCCCTCTTCCTCTCCTCCCTTTTCTCAGCACAGCCGTCATTATATGTGCCATATTGATCAAAATGATCTTGTGGAATCATACTGTTTCAGACAGCAAGACCCTTACCCTTAATCCTAAGTAGGTGCCATGCCATTGTTGTTGTGTGCCAGTTGCTAAATGTGTAATTGCATCCCTTTCTCACCAGGATTATCTCTATTTTGCTAAATGCAATCATCATCCCAAATTTTTGTCAAAACAGTTGGAAATTTTTTCTACCTCAGATGTTGTGGTAATTGATGAAATACTTGTGATCATGGAGTGCCTATTAGATTTTTTGAAGTTGATAGCAGTGATTGAAGGGGAGGGGTGGTGGTTATTGATGTTGGGAAATTTAGCAGAACATTCCATCGGATTATTTAATTTCGTGACTTTTTGGAGCAAGTAGTGCTGTTGGTGCTAGATTGCTTCACTCCTTGGTCATTTAATGACCCATCGCCTACAGCCTCACCATGATCTACACCCCCCCTTAGGGCTGTTGATTATGGTTAGGTGAGTAGTTAGATTGGGTGTTAGGACAGTGGTCATTTTTACTTATTTGATATTGTGTCAGCAACAAGATGGGGATGGTGCAGTTCACTCTATTTTAAAATTTTGAGAGCGTCCTCATAAAACATGAAAAATTAAGCAATAACAGGATGAAGGGAACAAGGGGTAAATGTGAAAAGATGCATCATAATAAATTTTTGATGTATTTGCAGTTCAAACCTTTGATTTCAGAAAAAGTGATGTTAACTTTTTTGCACAATGAAATTTATTATCAATCAAAATTCTGCTTCCAAAAATGCATCAATATATTTTCCCTGTGGGAGTTTGTAGTGTCAAAACAGAACCAAATTGCATTGCAAATGTCACTACAAAGTTATTTGAAAAAAGCAATATCTCATACTCACATGTCAATGCAAACAACACAGTGCCAACACATGACTCGGCCACAAAAGTTATAGAATTTTGGAAACCAATACACAATTTTTGAGAAATAGCAACAAACACAAAATGACATGACATTTTGTCAACATTTCATTGACAATTCCCACTAAGGGATTGAGTTTTACAGTAATTTTGCATGTTTTGAATGTATAGGAGAACTGCAGACAAAAACTTAGCACTTTTTGTCATATTTTTTAGTCCATTTTTAAGTTCCGCAGGACAAGAGAAGCATAGCAAATAAACAAAAATGAAATGTATGCTTGGAAATATGTTTTCCCCTAATGTTTGGTACTTGTTGAGCTTTTTTCTGATATGCCAGTGACATATTGGAATTATTGTTCCATGTTGGTCCTTCAACCAACACACCAACAGCTGACATTTTTTCAACTGATACTATGAACTCTGCACATTTTGATGGAGTTCTTATGATCTTAACACATGATGACTGCCAGTAATGATATTTGGTTCAAATGTCACAAATTCCTACATTTTGTGACATATGTGATTTGATCAATCTGATGGATCCAGATGACAATGCATTTCCATTTTGAATCATAAAATATAAATGATGACTACAATAAATGAAATCAAATTAAATGGTTAAATTCTTACCACATTATGCAATCACACAATTAATTTCTCATACATCAATTCAAAAGCATGAGATTTATTTGATTAACTGAGCCCATTTCAAAGCATCAAGCCCCATGGTGCACAGCTGACTGAAGTAGGGTCCAAATGGCCCAAGTAGGCCATCAAATGGAATGTCCAGAAAACAAAAATTCATCTCAAATCACAAACTAGCGATCCTGAAGTCCTACAAAAAGACTGATCACAGACCTACCAACTAGATTTATATTAGTATAGGATAAATAATTGCTTGATGCTTTTCAGCAGAAATAGTGATGGCCCAGAGAAGACTCCAAGAGTATGATCCATCATCTACAATGTTTTCCAAGTAGGATACAATGACCAATTTTCTGCTGTCTGAGGTAAGGTATGAATGGGATTGTGCGGTCTTGTGCATTACTTCTGCACTACACTCATCGCCAGTCATGTTGCCAGCTGCAGCTGTACTGGAGATCAACTGTGTGACATTCTTAGCCATAGATGCTGACTCCTGTGCATTTAGCAACCTCTGTTAACACCAACATCTCATTCCTCTTGTCTCCATTCAACTTTATTTCTGGTCTCCTGATGTGTGTTAGGTCACCTTGATTTTTGTCATACTTGCCCTAATCTTTAACAACTAGTTAAATAGCCATCATAAGCATCATTCAGAATATTCATTGCAAGAGAAAGGCACTTTCCACCATTTATTATCTGGGTCATCAAACTGGCAGTCATCATGTTTTCATGCAAAAGGTAGTATCCTTGGATGATATCATTTATCCTTGGAAAATGATATTATAGTGTTACCATTTTAGGTGAATCTATCACAGTGCCAAGTCTCTTGTTCCTTGAGCACAGCTATTATGATATTAAACTGGATGGAAATATTAGATTATACATCGTTCATGCTCACACTATGTAAGAGCTTTCTAAAAGTGATTCCAACATTGCAGCATAGTATACTTGTTGTGTAGCAGTATTTAAACAACAATTAGCTAAATTTGTAGCATGGTTTCATTCAGTAGCAGCTATCGCAAATTCGCAAAGTTTATAAACACAGAAAGCAATCTCAACATCCCTTTGATCGACGCAAGTGTTGATCACCTGGGTGCAAAAGCATCCGCCGCCTCATTGATCGAAATACCCGAAAAAAATCCAGCGGAGCTCATCTCGCCACCACTTCCCTTCTCCCTATTCCACTTTCTCAGTATCCTCTCGATCTCAATATCTGCCAATGGATATTGTTCTGAATCGGCTACCCGGTATTTGGGATTGAACCTCCTGAATGCCGAGATGACATCGCTCCTGTGACAATTCCCCTTCCCGACGACAATCCTCTTCTCCGCAAATTCCTCAAATTCTCTCTTGAGCTCGGCGTCTCGTTCGAATTCCTCGCGAGTCGCCCCTTTCTCTCCGGCCGCAATTCGACCCACTTCCCAGAAGGCTCCGCTTATGGCCGAGACTCCCGCGAGTTGGAGGGATACAGCGGCATCGCCGTCGGTGAGGAAGTAGACCGCTCTGTCAGCGACGACTCCGAGAAAAATAAAGATTGTTGTGAGGACTCCGAGGAAGGGAGGGGGGACGTCCCCAAAGAATCCTTCATTGCGATCTTTGAGCCATTCTTCTTTTCCTTCGTCGTAGAAGATGTTAGCAAGTGGAGTGACAAGTGGGTTGGAACGCGAACCAGAGACGAACCATAAGGCTAGTGCCCAAACCATTCCTCCTGCCACTGTCAGACCTATATTGTTGTCTCCATCTTCAAGTGCATTATTGCTGCGTTGGGATTGTTGCGTCAAGCCAGTCATGCCGAATGGATCAGTCCGAAATTCTTCTTTGGTTTGTTTTATCTTTGCCTTTTGAACAGAGATCCTCTCCTCCTTCAATTTGGATATGGAAGTGGAGGATGTTTCCGCTTCAGATGGTTTGTATTCTAGCTCTGTAGGAAAGGTACGGTCAAATGCATATGCCGGTTGAGTTTGAAGGAATGGAGGGTATATGTGAGACGTGGTAGCTGTGACGGCAGTTGAAGCCACATGTGATGATGCCGATTGAGAAGGCAAAGTCGAAGCAAAGGGTGTTGGATCTACTGTCGAGGAGGTTGCCACAGAGGCAGTAGCAAATGCCGCGGTGGATGTGACGAGTCCATGAAGGAACTTCCTCCGTTCTTGCAATTGTTTGCGCTGTTGAAAGTCCAAATCTTCGTCTATGAAGGACGGCGAAGATTGAGATGACGAGACGTCCGCGTTGCAATCGTTGGAACATGATGATGACTGGTCAGAAGAACGAGATGGCTGGGTTTCTTCGCCTATGAGTTCATCGGGCTCTTCAAGCTCCGTCTGAGAACTCATTCTTAAAGAGAAATCGTCCATCCCAGGAGCACTCTGTGGATTCCGTAGCCCCACGGTGCTTCGTCCGGCCCTCCTTCCGAGAGAACTTCCAAAGGGGCTCCTTGAAGCCGCCGAAGCGGATCGTCGCGCTCCGCTCGGCCTGTTTGTTGAGGTCGCAGATGCGCTTGCGCCGGGGCCTGCGTCGTTGCTTCCATTGCCATTACCATTGCCACCCTCTCGGTCTCTGGATTGTTGAGATGCTGCAGCCTTTTGAACCAGAGAGAATGCATCAGATGTGGAGAGGGTAGCGGCAGAGCAGAGACAGAGGGATAGGATGCGGGCTTGTTGAGAGACCATCATTAATCTCAGAGTTGGATTGGAATCAATTTGGTGCGAAGGAGTTGTTCGCCGTTTATGGCACAGCAATTGTTGACTATTCTATGTGCATCGGGCAAGTATTTGTGACTCATCACTAACATGGGATTGTTGTTGATGCTTGAAAGGTGTCTCATTGGGTGAGTTTCTTCCACACAAACTCATCGGCTTTCTTTGTGTTCACAACTCTTCATAGGATTGTATTGTAGTAATCGTATGGAGTATTGTACCTACCACCAAAAAACAGGTGCATGAACCGAAAGAAAAAAAGTACGTCATGCCTTTATGATGTCTTTCAAACATATTGAATTCCTACAAATGATTATTTAAATTGATTTCGTTTGATCTCCGAGGAGTTGTGACGAAGAGATAGCGTTCATTATCATCTGATGGCACCATATTATTACATTGGACCACGTGTAAGAAACAGGAACTGTTCTGACGAAGGCCTGACATGTCAGAGAGGCTTACGTCACCTTCTCCTGAAGAATCGAACGTTGTCAAACATTATACTTACTCCTATCACAACAACACCAATAAAAATCTATCTTCTTATTCTCTTAAGAGAGACAGAAAGACAGAATACGATTTCCCCTTTTACAAGAAAACAACGATGTAATAGAATTCTATTTTAATAGAAGGATATGTTGTAAGTATGTGCAAAGTTTTGTGTCCTTGTAGATTATTTTTGTGCAGGGTCTACGAAGGATATTTTTTAGAACATACACTTCTTCTACTCTAACCATGATATTTCACTTCCAACTCATTGAGGTCCACAACCACCACTGCAATGGGCACTCCCACCCATTCTGAGGGAAACCAAGCATTCAGTCAACACATTATGGGAAGGCCTCCATTCTTTGGATTGATGAAGGAACACCCAGCTGAGAGCTGAGCTGATATTACAATAATGAAAACATGCAGAAAATTTTTAAATGATGACAAAATAGTAAGATAATTGATGAATGAATAAATTCGTTTAATAGTATGTTGTAATGACATTCTAGATGCTAGATGGTATGCCCAGAAATGCCTCATCTGGATTTTCTGGAATCCTTATCTGTGGATTCTTTTGCCTCCCTTGCATTTGCAACATCATGTACACATGTTATGCATGTGCTCTTTGAATCCTTCTATCCTCATGGCCTTGTCACTCCATGTTGCCTCAACACACCATTTAGTTCTAACCCATGTTCTTGTTAATTAACTTTAGTAAACATTTTTAATTTTCAAAGCTGGGTATGTGAATAGTTTCCCTCTTGCTGTCCTGTGTTGTTTGATAGATTTGGAATAATGAGTTGAAAAATTCAGACCATGGAGCAAAGAAATCCAAGACAACATGACTGGAGGTGGATGCTGTCATGATATTGAGAGTGAAAAATTATTTACAACAAAAAGGCCCTATATGTGTCCTACTTTACAAATGATGATCAGGTAATTGGGGTGCTTTGAGTTCAATTCACAAGTGCAAAAACATCAACCAAAATAGAATTGAATGCCCCATCCAACAGCTCCAAAAAATGGTTGACAAAGCATTCTTGGATTTGGAGAGGAAAACACAACATTGAGAAATATGGCCTTTTAAAAAAACTGGGCTTGTAACACATACATTTCACCCATATTGGACTTGTACCCCCATACAAGCACAATTACTTGGGATCAGTCACTGTTTGGGCCAGGCTCTGAATCATCATGATATATTATTTTTGCCATGTATGATCAGCCTATGAATTCCTACTATATAATAGTACAAGCTTAGTGCAGGAATATGCATACATGTTTTACATAACTCTTGACAATATTCTCACAATTTATTCCTCTACTGTTGTTGCAATATAATTCATATTCAAACACTAAAAAGTATTTGTTTTCATGTTCACATTGTGCAGAAATTTCACTTCCAATGGTGTATAGTATATTAATAAAGCCTAAATAGAAGATTAGATGGATATCAAGAGTGCAAGTCTGACTGAAATCAATATAACTTGTTGACAAAAAATGGTGTTGAAAAGGAGGGCCTAAAATGTTAAGCTCTGGATCATCTGTCTATTAATTTTATCGAAAGTTTTGTTTGAGGATTTTCAAATTTGACTGTAACCAATTTGATAATCACTTACAACATTCATGTGGAGCAGTCATGGATCCAGTGTTTTACACTAGTTCTTGTAAACAAGCAAATCATATTAAAATTTAAACTTAATCATCCCTCCTGTGAAATATCTTATGACTGAATTGTTGAAGTTCATCAAGCCAGGAAGGATTGGGTGCCACAGGATATTTCATTGGTTTGTTGTCATGATGTGTCCTACACAACCAAAAGCAACACTCATCATCATCCATAATATGATAAAAGTTGACAAAAGACAATAATAATTGTAAGAAATGATAATGAATCATCTCGATTTTGACACATTTATATTCATCAAATTTATTTGACCATTTTTGACATTTTATGTGAGTAGACTATTTTTATTTTACCTTTTCTATATTACTATTTGATCATAAGTAGTTAAATATGCCATTATATTTAGCCAAGACAAAATTGACCATCAAGCCTTTTCCATATGACTATGATTTTTCATATGAATTTTTGACAGAACTACATTGTGTTGCCAAATATTCATTGTAGTGATGCAGTACTATATGTACTGGTACATAAGCCAGTTTACCTTTTTAATTTTTACACATCTTTGGTGTGGGAACAGTTTCTTTTCTGGGTTCATAGATTGAAAAGAACTTTCATTGCATTTTCACATTCTATTTCATCACCATAGGTGATGAAGGGAAGCAAGCTTGAATGGTGGGTCAATTGGACAGGTCAGCACCCACCAAAGTATGTGAGGATGTCTAAATATCATATTTATACAAATCAGCTCATCACAATGGGTTAAATCTACCAAAACATCCAGGTAACAATTAAAATCCACATCAACCAGCTAAAAAACAGAATAAAATTCCACTTGCACAATTTTGTGACAACCGTAAAGAAATCACCATCAACTAAAATCACTACCAATCATCTTGGATATTGTGAACAGGTTCCAAACATTTACCCATAGTCACTATTGCAATAAATACTTCATCAAAAGAGATAATGAAAGACACAACAAGTAGCAAAGCAAGGTTAAAGAACAAAATTGTATGACTAATAATAGCAAACAAACTTAAAGCTGCACAACAAAACTATTGAGTAGGTGCATAATGGTTTAGCTGGAATTGCACAACAGAAAATTGGACAAAGTAAAATAGAATGATGCAATAAAATCCCACTCCTGTCAATGAAATAACCCAAAGAAAATTTCTCTGTGCACATTTTAGGAGCAATATTTCACTTTGGTAGATGCAGCTTTTCTGCATAGTTCAATAACAATTCCAAAGGTGTTCAAAACCAAAACATACTTGATCAGATTATTTCGTGTCATCTGGGAATTTAGTATTAAATTTTCCTCATAATGAACTCCAAGAAATCCAATGATCTTATCCTCTTGCTCTCAACTGATTGACATTAAACTGGACGTTCAGATTAACAAAATAATAATTATTTTTACCAAGAAAATCAGATTGTCAATGAAGGAAATGGTAAGAACGTTTTGTCAATAACAAGATATAGGTCAAAAGGAGCTTGAGATAGGCTTCAGTTTTGAGACTTCTCAGTAATATACTTGCAGAAGCCCCAGAAACTCTGATGCAAATATCAAAGCATTATAATAAAAAGGACTTTGTATTTTGAATTGGAATTGCACTGCTTGAAACCACAAGTTATTTCTGCATTAAACATCTAATCTCCTCCAAGAGAATCACAAATGAAGGTAGTTGTGGTATCATCATTTATTGACTTCAAGTCAAGATTGTTCTAAAAATAAGCATCAGGTAATTGGTGGTCAATTTGACAACAATGATGAAGGTGAAAATACTCTAACCAATCTACCTACTGATTTTTATACACGCAAAAATGGTCTTCAATTTTCTTTCATGATAAAGTCAAAAGTCATTTGTATTTACAAAGGTCCAATTTCGATTGAGGATATTGATATCATCTTCACACTCTATCACATGACAACCACCCATTCATTTCAAGATTTGGATTTTGTTCTAAGCTATTTCCAATATACAAATGATTCATTCATGGCTTGATGCTAGTAGATATTATCCTGTATGGTAGTTTTGGACTTGGCTCACACATAGGTCAATTGTAAGATTGAGGTTTTAGTGAACAAGATACTCTACCAAAGCAATTGGCAGCACAGGTAATAATTTGGAAAAATGAAGGAACTGAGGTTTTCAACAATAAGAGGTTCTAGACATACAAAGAGTTACAATTTAATTCAAAACTTGTTTTGTCTCTTGATTTATTTTATTGGAGAGTCTGGCATTGATATTGAAACTTTCTTGGGTTCAAAGGCCCAGGTCTGAGATAAATATATTGGTGCTCCAAGAATTGATTTCTTTGGCATAGCTTTTTAGGATCATGTTCATCAAGATTTTTGGAATCAAATAATGGAGTCTTGTCAGAAGTAACCGGATTTTCATTCTTAAATACGTCAAAAGTTATATCAGGAGGTGCTTCCTTTGGGTCATTAATTGGAACAATAGACACAGCAATATCAGCATATTGGACAGTACCATTTCTATCCCTCTTGAACAAATACTAGAGGTTAAAAGCCTGAAATTTCACTATTAATGTTTGAATCCTCAATCAAATTTGGAAGTAGGTCAGAAGGATCATCAAGAGTTCAAATAATTGAAGGTGTGCACATGACACTCAAGCTCACTGAATCAAACAAAATTCAGCAAGACTTAAAGTTAGGGGTGATAATAGGATGAATTTCAAAACAAGCACCAGAAAGTTAATGACCTTTGATAAGCCACATGTGGTGTGGTATATACTGATGACACCCTTTTACACTTATAGAGTTGCGTTTGCATGTGACAAATATGTAATACAAGTAGACAAGGGTATATCATGAATTCAACCCAAACTTGACAAGGGAAACAAATTTGTTTTTGCAACTAATTAATTTGATGTTGTATGGTGACTTCAATCAGGAAGGTATATAAAATGCATCATTCATAAAACATGACATGATGTTTATTTGGTACACACATACTTATTTTAAAAATGTTTGACTTGAAATCATCATATTAAAAGATGAAAGCAAATCAAGGACTGTGTAAGAAAATAGCAGACATTTTATATCACTAATTTTTGGTTCCTAATGAAAGTATACAAGTCAAGTACCAGATTTGCATGCATGACAATTTTTATTCCAAAATTTACAATTTTGGGTCAATTCAAAACTTTCACACATCTTTTGTGTACCAGAACAGTATCATACCAATCACATACCAGTTTTTCTGATGCATGCCAGCTTTATACCATACTCAAGAAAAAACATTTGTGTTTATTGATGTGAAAAGTCATTTTCTTTGAGAGTTTGGTCAGGTTTCTTTGACATCCCAACTGCATTGTCAACATGGTCATTAAGACTGAGTCAATGTGTCTGGAAGTTTGCAATTTTTCAGGTAAATGCCATAGATATAATACTTATATATGTGGTCATTAATACACAATATATTTACAGAGGTTTGTTGGTGTCATGTGTCTTGAACTGAAGTTACACAAAAAGATATATCTACAAAATTGCAAGACCACCAAACCCACTCCCATTCATAATCTGCCACTGCCTTCACCCTATGGCCATCTCTATCCATCTTCTCCCCCTGTGATTTCTCTCATGATGTAATGTCATTGTCTCACAGTGCAACGTCTCATGCTGCAATGTCTCTACCTGCACCATCTCCTCCCACAATGTCTCCCCTGTGACCTGTCCTGGTGCAATTTTGCTGTCTCACAGTGCATCCCCCTGCAACATCTCCTATGCCATCTCCCCCCCACAATATTTGATTAACCAATTGTTCTCTGGGTACAATAATGGTTTGCCAATCTACAAGGAAAGGAATGATGAGAAGAAAGCAAGTCCTCCAGGTGTGGCTAGTAACAAAGTTGAAACCATGGAGCGCAAGGCATGCATGGCAGTAGCCAGGACATTATCCACAAGTAATGGAGCTTGGCAGCGAGATTGTGGTGGTTGGGCAACCAAAAGTGTTTTCAACACAGTTGCAACAGTTTGATGCATTTGCTTGCAAATAGCATTAGCCTGTGGGTTTTTGTTTGTGGTTGGAACTGGTTATATAACAAGCATAACAGCTGTTGAAAGACAAAACCTGTAATTTCTCCCCCATTGTCACAGATGACTCGCATGGGTCAAGGGTATCAAGAAAGCAAGACATGCTCAACCACAGGTAGCAACATGGTCACTAGATTTCTCAAAGATATGTGCAATCTGGATAAGATTAGTAGTGGCATCAATACAAATGAGAGCAAAGATTTCCACAATACCAACTGTTGTTGATGCAGGCCATAGGTCAATGAGATCAACTGCAGCTTCCTCCCAAGGAGCTCCAGCAATGTTCCAATCCAGGAGTAACCTGTGGCCAG
>JALLPE010000473.1:0-17199 GCA_036940025.1 Conticribra weissflogii
AAAATCATTCATGTAATGGAATGTTTTGAACGACCTGGTCCATATATTACGGCTTTGATTGCGTATCTTTGAAAGATCCATCTCTTAAAAGAGCAAGAGCTCATCCACTTGGACGAGCTGGGGAGCGGTCCAGGGTTTTTTTGGCTTTTTGCTCGTCCACCCCCTGGACGAGCAAGGCTTGCTCGCCTGTTTTAGGACGGGCTGTCAAGATATGAGTTAAGTGAGGCGAGTCAAAATCCGCGCTACCTGATGTGCACGACTCCTAAGGTAATATCTAAGCTCTTTTTCTTATCATAAGTAGGCATAGTCTGTCAGAGCAATGTCTTCTTAATGATAATTACTTGATACCAATCATGTTGTACAAGAAGTATTCCAACGCGATTATTTTGAGTCTAATGAGTTATTGCAGCTCTGGAAGCAATGTTACAGCTCAAGATGTAGCAGAATCTGCCACAGCTTCATTCTATCATAAGGAGTACAAGCAAAACAAGGCATCGAAGAGAAAGGAATGCATCATCAACCCTCGGGCTACGAAATCTTTCGATCACGAAGCCGAGATTTTGCACGATGATTCTGACGGTGATCCAGATATAGGCATCCTGACATCTTCCACTCCGTCACTGTATTGTGAACCGACGGAAGTGTGCCGCGCTGATCCCACGTCCTCTTTGGGAGGAAGCTGTACATCACATGGAGATGCGCTCTCTATTGTTCGCCGGGGTATTCAGCACAAAAACCGATCCTTGCAGACATCAATTAATGGATTCGTGAGTTCTCGGCAATTTTTCTTGAGTACACGGGAGTAATTTTGATTAGTCTCATATCAAATTTTAAATTTTCATGAATGCCTCTCTATGTAGACCTGTCCGTCCACGTGCAATGACCCATCGTTTTGCGAATGTATCTCCCAAGAGGACGCTTCGTTGGAATGTTTTTCTATTGTTGCATCATCCTGCCGCAGTGGAGAATTCAAAAACTGTATTCCTTCCTATTATATCGACATGATTACAAACATCCAATGCCCTCTTTTCGTGTGCCTTGATGATGGAAAAGGCCTACCTGCTTGCACTTGTGAACTGGGTATTAATGCTTGTTCAATTTATGGCGATGATTTGGGGCCGTACGAAGAGCAGATCTGTTCTGTTGGTAATTGCTGCTCGAGTGCATCGGGATATTTTGAAATGCTTTCTTGCTTTGAAACCTTCGAAGAAGAAGACGCATGGGGCTCCCCTAGCAACCAATTCAACGGGCCATACGATGAGGAACAAACATCTAATGAACAGTCAGGGGACTCCCGAAGCAACCAATTCAATGGACTATACGACGATGGGCAAACAACTTATGAGCAGTTTGCATGGACGGTTGTTGGATTGGCGCTTTCATTCAAGCTGCTCCTCTTTTAAAGGGTACATTGGAAACGTGTCATAGAAAACGAGTATGGCTATTATTCGGAGCTCTGTACGCTTGTTTTAGTATTTGTCTTGGGGAATTACATTTATTCGTTGAAGTCAATTGAGAGAGTTTTATATTTTATAAAGGAATAGTCCTTGTAATAGTTCGTTGCATCAAAATTTAAGAGTGTAATCAATCGATGTTTTGTGAAGACATCGTCGCTGTATTGACCAGAAATCTCAACTTCGATGTCCAGTTTTGAACCCTTTCGTTTGGCACGGTGTGATCAGACTTCCAGAGCAACTTTTACACGCCTGGGAATGGCAGCATAAAGATCAAAAAATGGAAGGGCACTCAATCATGGGAGGTTGAAATACGAAGCAGGACATCGACGGTGCATTTCCAAGGAGGACATATATTTTAGTCCCGCTTAATAATACTGAAGTTTTGACCAAAGCCTTTTTTGATTCGACGTAAAATAATACCGGTTGTGTTTCTCGGATTATATACACGAATGTGATCTCCCTTAATGAATACTCTAATTTTCGTCATTTCAACAATCTACAGTATATTGTGTCATCGCATCCATTGCAAAACGCACACAATTCCCATAATATATTGAGACGTTTTCACGAGGAAGTACTAGACACGCCACCCTCGGGAAGTTGAGCACCGACTCCAAAATTATCCCCCAAGATCTTCCTCAACTCTGCCAACACCTCATCTTCCCTCTCTACCATGAGCTCATAATCATCGTCTTCGATGTGATCGTATCCAACGAGATGCAGCATCCCGTGAACGACCAACATGTGACATCGGACTTCCGGATCGAACACTTTGAGCATGGCCGGTGCGACTCCCCGATCGTCGTATTCGTCCACTTCTATCCATTCGTACTCATATCCATCGTCGTCGTCGTCGTCATTCTTTTTTCCTTCTTCTTCTCCTTCTTCTTCTTCTTCTTCTTCTTCTTTGCTATGCCTTTCAACAACTCTTCTCGAGTCCAAAGTCGCACCCACCGTTCCAGTCCCAGAATCGGCCACGTCCTCCTCTTCCTCCTCCTCCTCCTTCTCCTCCACCACCTCGACCACCACGCCATCCTCCTCTTCCTTCCTCTTCCTTCTCTCCTCCTCTTCCTCCAACATCGCCCTATCCTCGTCACACCTCCTCGCCACGTACTCCACATCCAACACCATATCCCCCAAACAATAATACTCCCCGATGGATTCGAACTGGACCTCCCCCAACACCCCCGGCTTCACGAAGTCATCCTGAAAGCAAAAACTCAATATATCCGTGGGAGAATCGACGCCTCGCGTTTCTTTGTTGATCTGACGCATGGTGGGGGAGGAGACGAGGGTGAGGGAGACGTCGTAGGTGGGATAGCCGAGGATTTGGCGGGTTAGGTCTATGGTTCGGCGGAGGGCGGGGAGGTTGATTGGGATTATGTTTGCTGTCGTGGAGGGGAGATTGTTATTGATATTGTTGTTGTTGTTGTCATTGTTAGATTTGTTTTCGTTTTTGGATTTGTGTTTGATTTGAGCGTTGGTATCATCATCGGCTGATGTTGTTGTGGTGGTGATTGGGGAAGAGGAGATGTGATCATCATCATCATCATCTTCGTCGTTGTAGTTTGCGATGTAAATGTCGCGATCGTCGGTGAGGTTGATTTGACCCGGTTTGGCGTCGGGAGAATTGGGGTTGCTCCCAAAGAGGCGGGTGGTTTGACGGCAGTGGCATCGAGGAGTGATTGTCCCGTGTTTGTTTGCCTCGGATGTAAAACAATGATATTGGCGATCGTTCCACCGTCTGCCACCGGCAACGAACGGTCGTCGCGAACTCGGTTTCGTGGGAGGTGCGAAGGCCAGTGGTTGGTGACGTTGTTCCATGTCATGAATCGTGATGTACGGTCGTCTTCCTCGGTAGTAGTAGTAGTGGGGGTGAGTTGCGGCTCCGGAGTCGATGAGGATGTCGCGATTTCCTGGAAACGTGCGCGTTGTCGAGGTACGCTGGAACGGCGATGGAGAAGTGGCTCCACCGGCGTGGGAAAGATGACATGCCGAGAAGTGGATGGTTCGTCGGGTGAAGGCGGCAGAGGCAGCGACGATGTACTTTCTCATCGTGGGTCGTCGGTGGCGATGAAACGATAATATAGTCAAGAGAATACAAAAACGCACAATATCAACAGTAATAGGAGTATTATTTTTTGTGTCATGAAGGATGAGGTCTTTCAGCCTGTTCGCGGCGGGGAATAGGTAAAAGGAGAGATACGATACGGGAGAGAGGTTTTGGATGGTTGCGAGATGTTATTGTGGTCAAAATAATAATTCCCGTTACTGTTTTCGGAGTATATTTTTCATTGTCTATTGGAATCAATATTATTACGATCTTTTGCGATTGTAATTTCCGAGAATATTTAAAAAAATTGATAACCCTATTGATTCATGATGGGTTGCATCCTAGATTGGAACAATAAAAAATACAACAGAGCACGAGAATGTCATAGAGAGGATCTTTTATGTCACAGATCCAACGATGATGATGACGTTGGGGTACAATATTGATGTGTGTCAATTTTTTATGATCGCCTCGAAAGTATTGTAGTACGCACAAAGTGGAGTGAAGGAGAGCCCACAATAATATCTACTAACATATGATAATAATAATATTTTATATTATGGTATGATGGATTGATCATAGCAAAAAGTAGTACTACATACTGACGATCAAACCTGTCTCTATCAGCACATTTATTTTATTCCAACGACGATGAACCTGAAACCTGAAAGCTGAAAGTCAAAGCAACGTCAATGAACTTTCTTCATGACTGAAGTGCCTTTGTGAGTGTCAATCCAAATAGCACTACTACTAAATAACCACTCTTCGCGAAAGTCCAAAGTCGAGGTAATAATAATAATAATATCTTCCGGGCTGCCAGAGATAGATAGACCATCCTCCATCCCAGCAGCAAGTAACCACGTAAGTAGCAAGGACTCAAACCACCTTCCATTCCATCGCCATCTTCGCCAAAACATCAACGACATCGATCATGACCCAAACATCCACGAAGCGCGACCGATCCCGCCGCTTCGCCAACGCCGGCGGCTTGGTCGTCTTCGTCGCGGCTCTCGCGGCCATCGTCGGTGATGGCTCCTTCATCACCTCGACGACGGTGACGACGCCCGTCTCGGCGTGGACGCCTCCCCATCTCGCTCGCCGCGCGTCCCTTCCCAGAACCAAATCGAACGCCCTTCGACCGATCCCGATCCGTGCTGCCAAACGCATGACGACAATGACGACGTCGACTACGACGATCCTCTCGATGAACTCGTCCTCCGACGAAGATCAAGATCAAGATCAAGAGCCCCTCGCAGTGGAAGGAGATTGGGCCGCCTACCTCGACGACGAAACCTACGCTTCCAATCGCGTCTACTACTTCAACCACGAGACGGGAGAGAGTCGCTGGGAGCCTCCCACTCGGACCTTTCCCCGGATTGACTTGGTGCCAGGGCAGCAGCAGCAACAACAACAAAGGCAGCAACAACAGCAAAGGCAGCAGCAGCAAAAGTCCCGAGAAATGGCGGCCCAAGCAGCGCAAGTGGCCCAAGCACTGCAAGGAGGACCGAACGCGTCATCTTCATCCAATCATCCATCACGAAAAGAGCGAACGCTCTACGACGTTCTCGACATCCCTCCCACCGCCTCACGGGCCCAAATCAAACAGTCTTACGACCTCCTGGCCAAGAGATTCCATCCCGACAATGTGGCCAAACGTGGGAGCGGAAACGTCAAAGAGATGCAGCAAGAGTTCAACGAGATCGGCAAGGCGTACATGATTTTGTCGAACGAGAGTTCGAGGAGGAAGTACGATGAGAGTTTGGAGGAGAAGTCGCGTGCCTCCGGCGGAGCCGGTGTTGGCGGAGCCGGTGGCGGTGGCGTCGGTGTTGGCGACGGGAGAAATGAGGATCGCGGAGGAAGATTCGAGGATGGCAGAGCCGAACCACCCGGAGGTGCCAGAGAATCGGATTTTGCCAACGACGTCGGGTCGGCAGCGGGACGGAGAGGTTCCAACGGAGTGTTCAACATGGGTGGAAGCGGACCCGCCCGCGGTCCTGGACCCGGACCCGGACCCGTCGTCAATGGAATGAATGCCCCTGGATCTTTGGGGAGAGGATTTCCGGCCGGAGGAAGACCGCCTCCTTCGTTTCGGCCACAGGGTCGAATGATGGACGGACCGCCACCGGCTGGAATGCCACCGCCACCCGAGGGTGTCATGCCTCCTCCTCCCATGGGAGGGATGCCCGGAAGGATGGGCGGACCCGGCGTCGGAATGCCTCCGCCACCGGGAAGGATGGGCGGGCCCGGCATCGGAATGCCTCCTCCTCCTCCGGGAAGGATGGACGGTCCCGGCGTCGGAATGCCTCCTCCTCCGCCCCAATACCCGCCGACCATCCCCGACAGGAACAAATTCGAAAAAGATCCGGTCCTCAGAGCCAAGAAGGACCCGAGCGGAGGAGGGGACGCGTTCTTCAGAAATAATACTAATAAGTTTGAGAAAAATCCCCTCTCGAGAGCCAAGAAGGAGTTTTCCAAGGATGCCGATTTCGACGACAACAAATTCCGCGCCGCTCCCTTTGCCGGGCCGTCCTCCATGGGTGGCGGTGGCGGCGGTGGAATCCCCGGTCGTCCGACCGTGGCCGGTCCGAATCCCGCGGATATCGAACTGGCGGTGAACGAAGTGAGGGAAATGTACGAGGCGGAAATGGAACGACTCAAGAACGAAATGGTGCAAACCACGGAAGAGGCACTGGCAGAGCAATTGCGAGAAATGGAAGCGATGCATCGAGAAGAAATGGAACGCGTGAAATCCGAAATGGAGGAACTCATGGCGGAGAAGCTGCAGAATCAAATCCACTCGCTGACTCAAAAGCACGCGGCGGAAGTCGAGGAATTGAAACGGAACCTGAACCAGGAATCAGAGAATCAAATGAATCGGTTCCAATCGCAGGCGAATCAACAACGGAACATGGAAATGGAGCAGGCTGTGAATCGATTGAAGCAAGAACACGCCGCCGAACTTGCCGGAGTGAAGGCGGAGGTGATGTCTTCCGTTAACGCTTCTCAATCGGAGGAATTGCGTAAAATGAATGCCGCCCACCAGATGGAATTGGCCCAAGTCAAGAACGAAATGCGCGCGGCGGCAGCGAAGGAGTTGAATGAAAAGATGGAGAAGATGTCTCAGGGTCATCATTTCCAGATGGAGGCGCTCAAGAAAGATTTGACTTCCAATTACGAGGCGAGGATGAAACAGATGCAGAAAGAGGCTAACGACAATCTGGGTAGGGAAGTTGGACGTGCCACTCAGGCAATGAAGAATGAGCATTTGAAGGAGATGGAGAACTTGAAACGAGAAATGTCTTCGACGATGAATATTCGTGCGGAAATGGATAGAATGGCTCAGAATCATGCCAGGGAGATGGAACAATTGAAGAAGAAAGTGACGGAAGCATTCGAAGCGGAGATCCAGAATTTGAAATCGGCACTGCGAAATAGAGACAACGATGTCGACGCCCTGGTTCCCGAAGTATCACGCCTCCAGCAGATTAATGCTAAATTGGAGGAAGCGAGCCAAGTGCAAGCCAGGGAGTATGCCAACTTGGGTGCCAAATTGGAGCGGCTTCAAGCTCAGTACGAAAGGGAGAATCAATCCGAGTCGGAGACCGTGAAGAAGCTCAACGCCCGGCTCAACACCATTCAATCCAAGAATGATGAGTTGGTGGCCAAATTGGAAAACGATATTCGGGAGAGGGACGATGAGATAATAAGATTGACGGGGGCTGTCACAGAGAGGTCTAGGAAGGTTGCCAATCTGGAGGCGCAGCTTGGTTCGGCTGGAGGAAGGAATAACATGAGTGCGACTGCAGCCCCTCCAGCTAGCAACAACAATGTAAGAAATCAACAGATGGACGATGCCGTGAATCAAAATAATGGAGTATCGAGTCCTTCGCAACGACCTAAATTTCAATCAAACGTGATTGGAGAGTTTGGGGGAACGAGAGTTTCCAGAAGATAATTGGATTCGCTTTGACTCAGTTATCGGAGGACGTGACTGTGGCTTCAGTTAGTTTTAAACCATCTTGGTTCATTGGACTATCCATGTTGTAATCTCGAGCGATAGAATTATTTCACTTGCACTTGGGTTGTATGTGAAAATCTCAGTTTGCACCAGTTGATCCATTATGGACCGGGGAAGTAATGGCAGAGTATTATTATTTGACACAAGACATCATGAAAGTAACGTTATACGATAATAATGTTGTATTTATCTCGCTTGGATTTCTCACTAAGTTCTCGTCATGCTAACTACAAATATTATTGGTTCTCAAGCCGAGGATCAAGACGATAAGCCCGATTATAGAGGGAAATAGCCTCTCCAATCTCTCCTCTCGACTCCGCTTCCTCCGCCAAAGCCAGATACTTCTTCGCCTCCAGCTGCGCAGCGGTCACCTTCGGAGCCGATTCCGGATCACGCTCGTACATGACCTCCGTTCGGAAAAGCCATTTCGGTGGACTTCCCTCCTTCAACGGCTCTCCATCATGCATCAAATCATGAAAGAAAACACTCGCCGTGCCGGCACGTTCGGCCTCGACGCGATGCAATACATCCGACTCATCCGTCGAGAAGATGCCGTCATCGTTCAAAACGGCCGGAATGTCATCCTTCACAAAACGCGTGGCTCCGCCAAACCCCGGCGGTCTATCGGTGAGGAATCCATTGATCGTTATGAACGATCTGCGGTGCTCGTCCACTTGATAGAAACCGTCTCGATGAGGACCGAAGTGACCTCGTCCCGGATAGCACACGAGCCTCCATCGGAAGTTCAATCCACGGGCCTTCCACTTGCCGTAGAGCTCGTCGTTGTTGACGATCAAGCCGGGGTTTTGGAAGTGTTCGTCGATCGAGATCTCTTGGGGTATGTGCCCCTTGATTCGTTCGAATATTCGGTCTGCCATGTCCTTATCGTCCAAGGACACGGTGGTCGAGTTGCGGTGCCGCACGTCGCCCGCGGCGGTCTTGTCGTGGATTCCGAGACGCGTTCCCCATTGAAGGAAATGTTCGCACTCGTCTTTCGTCAGGAGGTCTTGGACTTCCCATGCGCTTCCCGGTATGAGTTCTTTCCACTTCATGATGATCGATGGTCTCTCGAGATAAAATCTTTCGGAAGGGTATATTATTGTGGTGAGTTTCTGCTTAACTTCTTTTGATTTTTGTGGTTGCATTTTGCAATCAATAAAATATTGATCAAGACTAAATAAACGTATTTATTGTACTTCAAATACCGCTTGATAATTACTATATACCTACCATACTAGAGAGAGCAATCGTGCAACACATGTTTTTCACCATATTATTGTGGTCGTGAACTTCTGACCACACAAAAGATGACGGTTCTGTGATGTTCCCGCAAATACTATTAAGTAAAGATACAAAAAGACACGAAGATGTACTTGTTACAGTAGTAGTAGTACTCAGCTTCTATGGTATCATACCTTCAGTTTTGTCACTCATAGCTAAAAAAAAATCGTTATAATCGATATCGCCATCAGCGAAAGCCGCCAAAACATCATCAATATATCTTCTTCATCTCGTGTGTGATCCAACAACCATTGAAAAAATAATAATATCCTAACTCACGAACTATCATCGAAAGATCCACCATACATAATTATTTTTCGTTGATGAGGCTAAAATTATCACCTCCCGCCCCAACATTCAAACGAAAAGAAATAGAACAGGACGAAGCAAGAACCAAGTACATACACAGGAGAGGCGCGTCCTCCGCACTCCGTCAGGCATGATTAACAGTCATAACCGCTAAATGCCATCATGCCAAAATCCAAAATCCAAACTCGCAAAGACCACAACTACACCAGCGCTGGAGGCCTGCTTTTCTTTGCAACAGCTCTTTCCGTTATTCTTTTTCCACTGTCAACGGATCGCCATGGGACAATCTACGACGATTCCCGGCCAGTGTCGGTGCCGTCAGTGATGTTGGCAGAGGCGTGGTCTCCCTCGGTTCAAAGATTTCCTTCATGGTATAGAAATCATGGAGCCATCTCCTGGTCGACAAAGTCGGCTCTTTCGCCATGGTCCACTTTCTCGTCCATTTGGAATAGAAGTAGCCAGAAGAACCCGCACGGTGACAGTTACAGGAAGCAATTCTCTTCCAAAAGTTTGCTATCATTGTCATTTTCTTCGTATTATCCAGCGGGAGATCGGGAACCTCTTGCAGCGGAAGGTAATTGGGCAGCCTACATCGATGAAGAATACGGCAACCAAGTGTATTACTTCAATCACGCCACTGGAGAGAGTACATGGGAGGTTCCCACATCTACGTTTCCAAGGGTTTCCTCTGCACCAGAACAATCTCAACTTGAAGCATTCATGACTTCCCAAAGATCATTGTACGAAGTGTTGGATGTACCACCAAATGCCACACGAGCGCAAATCAAAGAATCGTACTTAAATCTGGCGAAGAAATTTCATCCCAATGCTGTTGCGAAAAGTCAGCGACATCAACAGTGGCAAAGTGGTGGCGATGGGGGTATCGGAATGTTTGACCCAGACAATAATGATGCAACATCTGAAGAATTCAATGAAATTGCACGTGCGTGGATGATTTTATCAGATGACAATCTGAGGAGGAAGTATGATGCCGACTTCATGGGAGATTCGGGTGGAGACTTCGTGACTATAAAAGAAAATGACAGTGCAAAATACGGTGGTGGCACTGATAGTGAAAATTCCAACGTCGTGGAAAAGGGAAACCCCTTAGAAAGAATGTTCGGTGGTGCCGGTCAATTCATGGAGAAGACATTCGGTGTAGGAAAAGGGAGAAATGTGAAAAAAGTTGACAGTGGAACAAAATCTGGAATTACGTTTGACGAGAAATCAATCCAAATCGGCGATGACAACAAAAATCTTTTTAACAACACTAGCATCGGTGCAAACAATACCATTTCTACTCCCAACAAATTCCGAGAATTCAACCAACGACAGCTAGAGCAATCCCAAATCGAGGCAGAGCAAGCGGCCTTGGGGGCAGAACAGGCGTGGCAAGAGGCCATGATGTCTGGAACCGATGAAATTGAATGGGAAGATGGCGGGTCGGTGATGGAGATGGATATGGATATGGAGTTGAGGCAAGCTCAAGAAGATGCTTCGAGGCTAAGGAGGGAGTTTGAAGACAAACGCAAAAGAGTGAGGTCCGAGAGGGAAGCGTTTCCAGATCGCCCACGGCAAACGCCATTTCGACATATCCAACTGCAGCAACAATGGAAGGTTAACGAAACATCGATGGAAGAAAGATTCAAACAGAGGAAAACTCAAGAAGCATACCGTGTTAAATCGGCACTTGAAAACATGCAACTGCTTAGTTCGAGAGGCAATACAACTTCTTTCCCCTTTCGTCCGATGCCAAAGCCTCCTGATGATGAGATTCCACTCGATAAGTTCATCTCAACTAAAGATATTCCGCGGCCACCTAGGCGTACTTCTTCAGACGTTCGCGAAGAGCAGCGATTGATCAGTTTACAGAAATTGGTCAACGCTGGAAACGTCATAAAACCTCCAAGAAATCGTCTTGATGTTGCTGGCGGCAACGTCCCAAATTTACAGGACGTTGCAAGAAAAATGCAGCAAACCTACGATACTGAATTGGAGGACCTGAAGGATGAATTGGCACAAAATTCGGTGCAAGTGGAACGCATCAGGAGAATGGAGGAGTCCCATAGAGTGCAGTTGGATTTAGTAAAATCCGAAGTTGAGGCAGACATGATGAGAAAAATGGCGGACGAAATGAATTCTCTCAGTCAAAAACATGTTGTTGAAATGAATCAGCTACAGAGAGATTTGAAGGCACAAGCTGCATCGGAAATGAATCAGTTTAAGTTACAGGCAGATCAAAAGAGTAAAGTGGAAGTTGAGCAGGCAATACGTCGTTTGAGAGAAGAGCATGCAGAAGAAATAGCCCGCTTGAAAAGTCAAATGTTATCGTCTGCAAACTCTTCTCAGTCCGAGCAGATTCGTCTCCTCAACGCGTCTCATCAGAATGAATTGAGGAGAGTCAGGAATGAGATGCAATCATCCGCAGCAAAGGAGCTAGAGTCTGAGATTCAGAGGTTATCGGAAGCACACAAATTTCAGCTGGAAGCGTTGAGAAAGGATTTAGCTTCTGACTTGAACAATAAGATTTCGCAGATTCAAGAAGAGAGTGACAAGCAGCTGAACTTGGAATTGACAAGACGGACTGAAATTTTACGAAACCAGCATGACAAGGAGATTGAAAGCCTCAAGAGAGATGTACAAAATGGAATGGATTCATCTGCCAATGATCGAGTGAAGTTGTTGATTGCTGCTCACGATGATGACATGAAACGACTTCAATACGAACTTGAGAATGAGGCTGCGATAAGGCTACAAACCGAACTCAATAACGTGAACGAGAAACATATCATGGAATTGGAATCACTGCGAGAGGAATTGCTTGCAGTCTCTGATGAGAGGATCAAGCGTACTCAGTCTGAAGCCAATCGCAAACGAATGGAAGACATTAAAAATGCCACAGAAAAACTCAAAAAAGAACACGCGGCAGAAATCAACCGCATACGAGCAGAAAATGAGCAGATGGCAAATATGTCTCTCAATGAGAGCATAGAAATGCTTAGAGCCAATCAAAGGAAGGAGCTTGAAAAGCTTAGGTCAGATTTGGAAAGATCTGCTGCCAAAAAATTAGAAAATGAGGTTATCCAGCTTGCCAGTATACATGCCAATGAATTAGCAAATTTGAGAGACAGCCTTGAGAGCGCCGCAGCGGAAACTATCAGGGGTATTCAACGTGAGGCGAATGAGCAACGCAAGCGAGAAGTAGAGATGGCCTTGCAGAGAATGAAAGCCACTCAAGAACACGAGAGCATTCGCATGCGAAATGCGATTATGAAAGAAGCCGATCAGGCTATTGCGGAGAAGGAATTTGAGTTGACAGGTAAATAACAGGCTTTCATTCTTTCCGCACAATTTACCTGTCATTTCAAAATTTGTTTCCATCCAACCTCTTCCTTACCTGCAGCTGCCCACATGAGGCAGATTGATGAATTGAAGGCTGAGCTAAATGATGCATCTTCCCGAGCTCTTGCTTCTGAGATGGAAAACGTGAAACGATTGCACAACATCGAACTCGATAAGGTAGCAAAAGAAGTTGAATCATTCTATCTCGACAGAATTGAAACATTGAAAAAAGAGATTAAAAATCAAAATTCAGCGGAGTTGAAGAAAGAGCTGGAGAAGCTGGATGAATCGCATGCCAAACAAATGGAAAGGGTAAAAGATGACATGATGAATTCTTCCGAAGCAACTAAGGCAGCTGAATTGGCTAGGATGGCATCTGCTCATAAGAAAGAGATGGAAAAAATGAAATATGACATGCAGGTCGAGGCAAATGATGCTATGAAGACAGAAACTGATCGACTTGTGAGGACACATGAAGCTGCAATGGAGAATCTTAGGGCGAATCTAACAGAGCAGGCGGCAGCCGAAACCCTCCGTGTACAGGAAGAATCCAATAGGCAACTTGCGGTTCTTGTTGAGCAAAAAACACATCAGATGAAGCAAATTCATGCTCAAGAAATGGCGCGTTTGAAGGAAGACATGATTGTCATGGCAAATTCGTCAGAGTCCGAAAAGATGAAAACTCTCGAAGCGGCACACAATGCTGATTTGGAGCGGAGAAAATCTGAAATGGAAGCGTCATTTTCAAAGCTACTTCAGGATGAATTACAAAAGATGAAAAGCGCCCACGATTTGGAGCTTAAGATGCTTGCTGCCGATATGGAATCCGCTGCGTTCGAGGATAAGCAAATTCTGAAGACTGAAGCCGAAGAACATGTCAGGTCCGAGGTCAACCGTGTTACTAATGATCTGCAAAATGCGCATGCTGCTGAGATGGTGAAGTCTTTGGATGACGCAAAAAGAAAGTTTGAATTGATACTATCTGAAAAAGTTATGCTTCTTGAGGAGTCGCATCGAGCTGAAAAGGAGCGCATTCAGCATGAGATGAAAGCATCTGCAGCGCGGGCATTGGCGATAGAAACAAAGAAACTGAAAGACGCTCATGCGAAGGAAATTGAGTCCTTAAGAAACGTGATGCTGGAAACCGAGACTTTTCAAAAGAGTAAAATTGAAAGGTTGAAAGCTTCTTTCGATCAAGAATTAGAGCAACTAAAAGCCTCGTCTCGAGTCAACGGGGGTTATGACGAGAATGTTTCCGGTCTGACAAATTCCGAGGATATGGGTATGACAATGTCCATTCTGCCATCAGACCTCATCGACCAGTTAAGGTTTGACCTGAAAGCTAGAGGTGAGAAGAGTTGATTGACAGCAAAGTTCAAACCAATTCTAATATTACCACTCACCATTTTGACAATTTTGAAACTCATCAGATGAAGAGCTAGGGAGGCTGAACAAAGAATTGAATAAGAGTGTTGAACAAATGAATGCCCTGCAATCTCAGCTTAGTGACAGTAAGAATAGCGAATTGTCATTGAAAAAGCAACTTCGTGCCACCAAACTGGAGATAGATAAATTAAAACGAGAGACTAGAAACCCCTACAATCAATCCGATCAGGTTTCAAGTCTTGAAAGGGAAATAAGGAAGAAAAACAATGAGCTGACTGCTCTAGGCGAACAATTGAAAAAGACTGTTCAAAATGCATCAGAGTTGGAGTCCAAACTAGATGTGGCAGCTCGTGACAAGAACACGATGACATATGAAGTCAACAAATACAAAAAAGATATGCAATTACTGGAGGCAAACGTTGAGCGACTGCAAGATGAGCTCAGCAAAGTCGAAGCCACGCATCGACAAGAAATGAATGCGATAGAGATTAAACTACGCAATGAAACAATGGCAAAGGACGGAGAAATCCAATCCTTGAAGTCATCTTTACAGATGAGGAGTGACGACGTAGATGCCCTAGTTCCCGAAGTTACTAGGCTTCAGGGGTTGAATAATGCTTTGCAAGAAAAAAATGATATGCAATCTAATCAAGTTGCTGCGTTAAAATCTGAATCCGACCGTCTAAAGGTTCAAGTCGAGAAAGAAAAGGCTTCGAGCAAAGATATCATACACCAACTCAACGTAAAACTTTCTGCAGCTCAATCAAAGAACGATGAGTTAGTCAAGAAGCTAGAAAGTGACGCAAACGCAAAGAACAGTGAAATATTGAGATTGAAAGATATTATCTTTGAACGGTCTCGAAAAGTTGCAGAGCTTGAGTCTAAAATTAAATCAATCGGTGCTGGGAATAATGATATGATGACCGAGATTGGAAGCCTAAAAAACATGCAGCGTTCTTCTGAAAAACTCATTGGTGAGAAGCAAAGTTCAATTATATCCATGAGGGCCGAAATTGAGGAATTGAAGCGGCAATTGAGCGCTGGTAGGGTATTTGATTCTGCAAAGAATTCCGAGATTCAGGGTCTGGAAAAAAGATTGAGATCCGAGATGGCAGCAAAATCTGAAGCCCAGCGTGCCTTTGATATGGTATTACACGAAAAAGATAGGGACATTAAACGCCTGCAGCAAGAGTTGGCTAAGCAAAGTGAATTGTTGGCTGATCTCGAGTCTAAGCTCGACCAGGCGAATAAAACGAATAAAAGTCTATCAAACGAGATTGGTGAATTTAAACGAGAAAGATACTCTACCGAATTGAAAATGAGGAAGCAGTCCAGTGATCTCAATTCTAGTATAATGGAAGTTCAACGCTTGAAGGTGATGCTCCGATCCACTGGGCGAAGTGATGAAGCTAATGAGAATAATTCTGATACGGTAACGGGCGCTGAGAGAGGAGGAAGCGCGAAGGGAGCTGAAAATACATCAGACACGGATTTGCAATCGGCCCGGTCTAGTCCTAAGCAAAGTATTACAAGTGGGCAAAAGACAATGGCATCGGATAAGAAAGCCGTCTTTTCAAGTTCATCTGCGCTACCAACGGTCATAGGCGATTTTGGAACCTCAAAAAGATTTACGAAAATGGTGGAGCAAACTCCCGAGCTAGTGTCTGCTGGCAACAAGCATTCCTTGCGTCAAAGTTCTGTTAGTGGCGACATAAATTCAGGCAACAGTGAAGTTGCACACACAATGTTTCCGACTAAGATGTCAGAAACATCGGGTGCAGATTCTGGATCAAACGATAACCCTGAGGCAGATTGTCTTGACTCCTCAGGTCCTATGTCTGGATGGGCTGGATACAAAAATGATCGATGGGGTGGATATCTCGATAGTCTATCGCGAAACGCCTCATCGTGATCCACTCTCTAGGTCGTGATTGTTGAAATGAAACTTTCCGGGCCGATGGCAAAAATGTACTGGCAGAAACGATTCAGGACAAAAATGTAAAGAAACATGTAGGCTCAATAAAGAATAGGGGATTCGTAAGTATGTGAGTCAGCAATGGCCAAGGTGCTTGACGAAAAAACAAAGTAGACGAAGCTTTTGACTAAGATGAGAGCCGAATCAGAATATTTTAAGCAAAACCCATAAGTATTTTCACAAGTAGAAAACAAGTCTAGGATATTGTGTCATAGAATTATTTGATTATGCCAAGATATGATTTCTCAACAAGTTGTGAATGTTGTTGTCAGGAAGACAGTTGATTGGTGAACATATTTGAGTGATCTATTTTTTATTTATTTTGACGTATTCGACTGAGAAACAATCATCGTTATTAAGAGTGATATAGCTAAATATCACACTTTATAATAGTGAATTTATGTAGTGGGAAACCAAGGTTAGATTTAGATTAATATAAGGTAGACAATTGCTTCGCAGCCGTAGTGGCCATGACCCAGATGATCACTAGTAGAGTGATTCACCCATATTCCTAAATAAAAATATAAGCTACATAGTAACTAGATGATAACTAGGTGTAACCATCCTTTGCCTTGCCTGTTATCACCATCTGTCATCTGCTCTTGATACTCCTTCCAACCACAGTATTTGTTGTATTACCTTCAAGCATCTTGGTTAATAATACTGGGACATGGGAATACTTGCTTTCGTGGGACCGTGCACAGCTTAAATTCACCATCATACATGTCATGCAGAATGTTATTTACTGAATACCTTCTCTTCCCACTGCATAAGACTTTAGTGAGTAGGTCTGTGTGATTTTCATTGCCATCAATGTGAGCAGTCATGGACTCTTGGATTGCTACAGATTCTCATACAGTATTTTGACATGCGGCATTATTATAATTCTGTAGTAACAAAAAACTGGCTTATAGGTATTATTTATTACAGACATATATTGTTGCCATAGATATGGGAAACACCATTTATGGGCATTCCCCTCATATGTAATTTAAACCACGTGCCTCACAGGATTCTATATCTGTTGTTGTGGCCACAAATTTGCACCAAAAGTACACAACTCTATTGTGGACTGTTTCTTAAAATACCCACTGACAAGTGCAGTATAAGGTATAAGGTATAAGGTATATGAGAAAACCAGTACAAGATCTTTGCATGTATTTGTCCCAAGCATGATCACTATCAACAACCATGCATAGGTCAACTGCTTTTCCTATTGCCTCAGGTGTGTTAGGTGGGATAGGCTTAGTTGGAAATATCAGCTGTTGGTGTTCTGGTTGAAGGACCAACACAGACCAACACAGACCAACACAGACCAACACAGACCAACACAGACCAACACAGACCAACACAGACCAACACAGACCAACACAGACCA
>JALLPE010000474.1:0-17178 GCA_036940025.1 Conticribra weissflogii
ATGTAAAAAATCTACTGAGCTAATTTCTTTCCAAATATCATTTAGATGGCATCATGCAAAGGATTTAATTTGAGTTATTAAAGAAATTGTTCCAAGGGAGTGATGTGGCAACATTGATGAAACATATCAATCAACAAAGAGACTGTTCAATCAAATGGTATTACAGAAATAAAAATGTATTAAAACACAGCATACACCATTACTTTTTAAAGATATATGTGCAAAAAAATGAAATACTTAAGGAAATTGCTTTAAAATGAATGACATGCTACATTATTGTTAAACTAAAAAATTTTGTATTTAAATTTTTATTGTGTTTATATTTCTAAATTTGAGTGAATTAAGAAAATCTTTCTCTATTTTAATTATTTATGAATGAAAGATGTCATTAGAAACATAAGATAACTTACAGAGAATGGATCATGTGATACATGGATCAATTGTAGCTAATACGAACACCCACATCTATTCATTCAATCCATAGAAAGCCAAGTGTTTTGACCACAGGAATGTATCAAACAATGTAAGTAGAAGTTGTTCTTGTACTCACAACCTATTGAAATGTTTGGGAAGATATATACAACATAGCATGCAGCTGAATTTAAGTAAAAATTAAACAATACACTATTAACATATGAGAGAAATGTCAAGTGCAAAGGAGAATTGATGAAAATAGTACCAGGGTCATGATGAAGCTAGCTGTTGTCCTAAGTACAATAATGGTATGTTAGAGTAAGAAATTGATGAATGATGCGTTTACTTGATCTAAGTTATATAATTCAAATTCTCAATTCAACTTTAAATATCCATAATTAAACTAAATATTACTTACATGTCTGAATAATCACTCATATGCATATTTTGTAGGTATACGCTCTGGATGGTGCCACATAAGGAACTGTTTGTATATTGTATATCTCATATATACATACAGATGCAGATGACTTGTTAAATACTGCACACAAAATATTCAAGGACACTTCAAAAAAACCTTTCCCCTTTTTTATATATTAATTTGGTATTTACTAAAACACTTTTGTGTAAAATACAGAACTTACAATTAGAAAGTATATTGCATTGGAAGAATGCTATTTAAAGAGATAATGATAGAGTGGATGCCATTGTCTAAAAGAGGTTGAGACTTGACATTGAGCTTCAATACATAGTCATTAGCACCCACAAGGTGTATTAATGCATAACAGTTCTGCATTGTATTTTTAAGTAACAGTAAGTAATAACAAGCAATTCTTTCACAAAACACTGCTAAAATATAGTAGCATCAGGTGCTTGACCAGAATAACTTATTTTCTGGCAAAAGTAGTACTCACAAAGAGTATATTAACAAACAACAAGGTTTAATCCAAACAAAAATCATATTTTGTATAAAAGTATATAAAACTTATTTAAATATAGAGTAATGTAAAATCAAAGTAGTTCTTGCATGAAAAATTGCTAAAAATAGGAATAGTAATTGCTCAACAAGGGCCATTATAATATGGTAAAAGTAGCAATTTAGAAATGTATCAAGTACAAAGTAGAAAGGTCAATTTGGCGGGGCCAAAACTATTGGTAGAGTACTGCCTTTATTATGTTTTTTTAATCTGAAATAAGAAGAAAACCGCTCATTGACTTCTTTGTGTTTGCTATCTAAGTGTTAACTTTTCATATTGCAACATCTATTTCTAAATATCCAATCTGACTTCTTTCAAGATGCTGTCATCATGTGACCATTCCACTTAGATAAGTGACATACTCCTGATATTTGGTTCAATTTTACATTGCAACATGTCATTTTACAATGTGTGCCAGTTGATACCATTGTTCTTTTCTTTGGATCTGCACAAGTCTTTTACAGACTACATCATTTTGTTAATTGTTACCACTTTGGTTTTTATAAATTAAATTTACTCCAAAATTCTGCAGCTTTGGTATGACTACCATGTTTCCACATTCCACCATTTTGACCCTAAATACAGTAGAATATGTGTCATTATCTGAACATGGGAGTCCAGACTTAATGGTTTTGTGTGCCTTACAATTGATTGGGATTCACCCCTTTGACTTTGCCAATTTGATGATGTACAAACCAGTATGACCCTTGATCTAAGTCATTTGTTGTCCAATTTAAAACCCAGATTAATTCTGTAGCACTTCCAGACTTGACCCACATCTGGGTATCATAGAATCTTAGCATAGAAAACCACAACTTGGAGATCTTTTTCCTTTTTTAATACAATTACTGTTCAATCATTCCACAATAAACTTTCAATGCCATGATTTCTTTTTGACATCATACTTTACATCTCATGTTGGTCAGTTGTTTGCACACTGATGATTGAGATCTGATTTCCTAAGTACTTTTGTCTCATTAGAATATGTAATATGATATTAGATACCATTTACTAGGGAACCAATGAGACCATGATAATATGTCCCTTTGTTCAGTCACCTTATTAAACCTACCCTAATGCTTCAAAAAGCCTTGATGCTCTCTAGGGCAACAGGCTGCAATAAATCCTGGCTGTTTAGTAGGGATGAATATGGATTCTTCAATTCTACACTTGGCATTCTAGAAAACAATTACCTTCTTTACTGATTCATTTTTTGACTATTCTTGGCTTGTAGGTTAGATTGTACCAATAAAATACCACCCAAATCAATTTGCTTGCATTATCTTTTGGCTCCAATTGCAATGATAGGTGCTGGTAGCATTATCTGTTGGCTCAAGTTGTAATATTAGGTCTTGGTAGAGACCACTTTGTGTTCAATTTCAAATAATCACCAACTCAAATGAAACCAAACCAACTTGATTACCTTTGCTTTTAACTTTTTCTCCAAGTCAGAATTTCTGTAAGAATGATAAAAACCATTTTGCTTGTGCTTCTGTCCTCATTATTGTATTCATTTTTGAATTTTCTTTATTGATATAACTTGTGGAAACAATCACCCTTAGGTTGATGATAGTGACTTTGACGATTTCAATCCAAATAATTTGACATTTTCACTTTATTGCTGCATTCCAAACATACTGTCATTAACGTTTTTGCCAAAAAGTCTGTCAATGTGATTGACAGTATATTTCAAATTCTCAGAGCTTCTATGGATGACTTTTGCTCAATTTGCTAAATTATGATTGATTTGAGTTAGAATACTCTGTTTCTATTTCACTTTTTATGTTAAGACAGTTTTGAAGGTACCTTAAGTCTATACTTCATGCCTAGTCAAAGGAATGCATTGGTTATGTTTTAGGCAGTAGGATGGCTCAATCTCTCATTCTTAATGCTTGGAATCTTATTTGCATAATTTTTCCTTGAATGAGAAAAAACCTACCATTTTGTTTAGCACAAGTCATTTAAAACCTAAATCCAATCATGTAGGATTCATTATTGTCATTCCAACAGCAATTAGGCAGAATATGACCAATCTTTCTGAATGTGCAGTGTACATTCACATTAGACTTGAGACTTAACTTTCTTGGCAGTGTTTTTGTCTTTACTGGTCGCTATTTAAATGCAATTAAATATTATGAGTGTTAATTGGTTTCGCATTTTTCTGATGTTTTGTTGAGGTTTTCACCTACTTCTAATCTTTTCAGCTACTTTAATGCATTTGTTTGCAAATGGAATTCATGGCTTGATATCAGTTCATTGTTAGGACTGTCCTTTTGTCACTACATTTGAATTTCGCTTAGTGAAATAATGTTGAATAGAATTCATAACTATTTTAGTTAAGGGACCACTTTATTTAGTGAAGAGTTTATTAGAGAGGAATTTGTTTTTGCCGTTGAAGATTTCAAGAAGTCATATGTGAAGGCATTAACTTGTGACTCTTAGCAACGTTTTTCTTTCTTCGTTTAGCGATTGCTTTGTTGACTGCTTCATCTCCACCGCGTTTCCGAATTTCCTCAAACTTTGCCTCAACTTCCATTCTGCGCAACTCACTTTTCTTTGGATAATATGCACCGCGTTTGCCAGAAGCAACTTCATCACGGATTTTCTTTTTCACTGATCGTTTTGCTGCACGAGTTACTTGTGCTTTTTTTCTTTCGGCCCTCTCCTGAAGGAGTCTTGTCAGTTCCTCTTGATCGTACTTAAGGAGAAGAATGATACAAAAGAACTTATATCACAAGTTGAAGGAATATTGAAAAAAATTGATTTGCCAGTTTGAAGTAACGCACCTCTAACGAACCGCCTCCCTGTGTCAGTCCTAATTTTTTACGTTCCTTTTGACCTTTTTTGCCAGTTGTTTTCCATGCCTTGATGCGATGCTTCAATTTTTCAATTTCTTTTTCTTGCACCTATTACACAAAGGGTTTTCGTGTCAATTTTTTGCGAAGCTGTTGGTTAACCATTTCGTATTTTATCCAAGAAAATGAATAGTGAAAAACTCACATCATCCAAAAAGTCGTATCGTTTCTCGAACGTATCAGCATCCAAATGTCCAGACAAACTAACCATACGGGGATCGCGAGGCTTGTACTTATTCGCCCCAATAGAAACACCGATACCAGAAGAATTGAGATCAGATTTTCTCACCCGAGCGAAATGGTCACGCCGCTTGGAAGACATTTCAGTTGGTGCATGTTTTGACTTCTTGACTTTAGAACCTGAGTTTTTACCACCAGTGTCGCGATTGTTGGATACATTTTCGTTCGAGGAATCGTCGTCTGATGACTCTCCATCGTTGCATGTCGATGCTTTTTTTCCTGCCTTAGCCATCTTCAATCGTTCCGTTGCCAATTCAATGGCACGGCTTTTCCTCTCCGCCCGACGCTGTTTACCTCCATCTTCATCATACGGCGAGTTGTCGCGTTGTTTGTTGCTGTCACCGGTGTAGTAACGACGGCCTAACTTTGCCCGAGAAGCAACCCTTTCCCCAAGTGGGAGATCTTCGTTTGCCACGTCGTGTTTGTCGTTGGTCTCATCGTCACTTTCACCGCCAGCATCATTGTTTGAATCATCGTCGTCGCTGCTATCCTCTTCTTCACTGTCATCAGTGGGCAAATCATCAAAGTTGGCAACCTGCGGTGGACCGTATTCGCCAGATTCCTCATCACTTTCGCTGCCCTCGTCACTACCGTCATCTCGTTTTCCTCTCGTCGTCTCATGTGAAGCTCTTATTCTCCTAATCGGTCGGCTTTCGATTGCAATGGAGGGAGACGACGATCCGTCGTCGCTGGAAGAAGAGGATGCTGGGTCCACCATGGTCTTGTGTTGGTGTGTGATGTGTAGCGTTGCAGTCTGCGTAGCAATTCTAATGATTAATTAATTTCCTAAGTTGTTATTGTTATTGTCACCGCGTGGATGGTGTCTGGTGTCAATCCTATTCTCTCGCTCGTCCTCGCGCTGCTCTCGCCCGCCCATGAGCCACGGGCGAGATATTTTTTACCTACTATTTTTTTCCACCTTGTATGGTTGGCTTTGGACAAAAGTGCCTGTCAGTCTGACGCAAAATTTTTGATAATAGTTTGGTACATTGCCATACTATTGTACCATATAATAGGAGTATTAGGGACGGAGGATGTTCTAAAAATCTTGGTGACGTAAACGAATCTGTGCGACATACAATATCGTTTTTTATGAGATACGATATTTTACGCCACCAAAATATTATACTACATTACGATACAAGAGTTGGTATTGTACGGCCCTCGAAGATATTAGCGCGATCGAGGAGACACCAACATTGTTCTACCTAGAAGAGTGTATTATTTAGATATCAACGCAAAAAAATAATTTTAAAATGGAAGACCAAAACAATGATAGCCTCGCCACCCCCCTCCTCGCAACATCCAACGAGAGCCCAAACGACCATACCGAGGAGGTAGAATTGCTTCAAGATCCCAGAAATAGCGAACTTGAGTCTGAGTCAAAGCTCCAATTGGAAGGCGAAGGCAATAACCTCGTTGCCCAACTCTTATCATCACCGCAAGAGGTGTCGGACGAACAGCCTTCTACCCAGCCGGCAGAGGGTCTTCTTGCTCTCTTAAAAAGCCAAGCTGAACCGAAGCCAGAGATCACCGAAGATATCACTGTCGCCACTGCTGATGGCACTGCTGCCGCCGACCGCGAGTTCGTCCTTGCCTTCGAGGACATCACCGTCCACGTCCCTGAATCCAAGGCCCTCCTGCCTTGCTGCCGATGCAAGAACTTGGGAAATTTTGGCCAAGAATACTTCGGCTTGAGCGTTCAACAGCGATCGGCATTTTACACTCTCGACCGTGTTTCGGGCTACGTCAAATCTGGCGAGACTCTTCTCGTGCTAGGCAAGAGTGGATCCGGAAAGAGTACCTTGTTGAGGACCCTGTGCAGTCGTCTCAATGATACCGACGAACTCTACGGAACCGTCAGCCTCAATGGCATCCCACTTCCCAAGTCCAACCAATCATGGAGACGCATGTGCGCGTATGTCAGTGCCGATGATGGGACCCATAGTCCCGTGCTTACCGTGGGCGAGACATTTGAATTTGCAGCGCAGTGTACTGCCGGCGACAACGTCACTCAGCAAGATATTGACGATCGCGTCAATTTTGTTTTGGACGGACTAGGGTTGTCTCATGTGAAGGATACTGTAGTTGGAGACGAAAACCTCCGTGGAGTGTCAGGAGGGCAAAAGCGTCGAGTTACTGTCGGAGAAATGCTAATGAGCACAACTTCAAAGGTACTTTGTCTCGACAACATTACCGATGGACTCGCATCAACGGACTCGCTTTCATTAATTGATCAGATTTCGAAAGCGTGTAAGGAGCGTCGTATCGCAGCCATCATTACTCTTCTTCAGCCAAGCGATGAGATCATCTCACTATTTGATAAGCTACTCGTTCTTTCAAGCGAAGGCCAACCCTCCTACTTTGGTCCAGTTAATCGTGTCCAACTTCGAGACATTTTCATCGGGGACGGAGAAAATGAAGAGTTCGTAGACTCGGGATCCATCGCAGATCTAGTCATGAATCAACCAATGTCTGCCAAAAGCGTTGCAAATCCCAACTCCAAAGAAGATCGAGCGGTCACTCGCTTTCGAAAGTCCAACCTCAACAAAATGCTCATCTACGAGTTGGGCATGATCCAGGCGTCCGCCCCTTCGATCTGGGATCGTCAATCAGCCTTAAATGAATTTCTTTCAAAAGAAAAGTACTCCTCGTCGTACTACCGCCAAGCCTGTATTATCGCAGTTCGTCGAAGGAAACTCATTTTCAGAAACTCCATGACCTACGCACGAGTGATCATTGCTATGATTTTCGGAATGATTGTTGGAAGTCTTTTCTCATCCCTCCATCTAGACACAATCGGCGCCCTGGGTAGAAGTGGATACATCTTCTTGAGTGCCTTCTTGGTTCTGATGCTCAGTGCCGCAGTTACAATACCCGATGGATTCCGTCAACGCATTACCCTTTTCAAACATAGGAATGCCGAATTCTATTCTGGGAAAGTAGCGTACATAGTGCAAGTGTTGCTTGACCTCCCTCTCAGTATTATCGAAGCAACTCTCATATCTTCCATTTCGTACTTTTGGGTTGGGATGACCCCCGGTGCTATTCACTATTTTTATTTCCTTGGAGCTCTTATTGGACTCGAATGTGTAGGTCAGGCGTTTGCACGTGTCCTAATTGCCTTCTCCAGAACACAAGTCAGTGCAAATGTTGCATCGAGCTTGCTGATTTTGCTGTTTGCCACTGTTGGAGGATTCATGCCTGCCTTCAAGGAAATCACACCAGCTCTTCGTTGGTTGTCTTGGATTACTCCCGTTTCCTACGCCTTTGAAGGGATGATGATAAATCAATTCGATGGAACTACATTCTTCGGATTGGTCATTGTGGATGAAAATGGGACTTCCAATGTAGGAACTGTGGACGGCACCAAATATTTAAAAGGCATGAGTATTCCCAGAAAGCAGTGGGGAACGAATACACAGATCAAATTATTTGATGTTTTTATGTTGTTCATCTTTGCTATGATTCTCGACGCGATCGGAGTTTATTTTTGTGAAGTGACGAGATCTTGGTATTATAACCAGATTCGGAGACCCAAGGCAGTGGTGAAGAAGTCCGATTACTATGATTCTTCATCCTCTCGCATCGGGAATTCAATGCTTCAACACGGAGATGCGGAAGCCCAAGTTCCCGGAGACTGTGGCTTTCAACCGAACTCGCTGTCAGTGAAGGACCTGACATATTCTGTCAACATCGGAAAGGCAAAATCTTGTTGGAAACCTCGGCGTTTTACATTTCCGTCCATTATTGGTCCACTTCTTGCGAAGATTGCCGGGAAGGAGATCAAGAGTCCCGAGGCGATGGAAGAAGAAGAGGAGGAAACACCAAGCAACGAGTTAAAGCTTTTGAATAATGTCACTGCGAGATTCAAACGTGGTCACATGACAGCTTTGATGGGACAGAGTGGCGCAGGTAAGAAGTACATCCTTAAGAAGTCAATCCATGGAATTGTTGTGGAATCCCACCCCATCTCAATAGATTTTCCCACTGCGTAAAATCTTCGACAATGCAGGGAAGACTACGCTCCTGGATGTTATAGCTGGATATAAAACAGGCGGAGATATTCAAGGTAATGATCACGTGTTTTGTGTTGTCACATGGGTTACGAATCTCAATTCAAGTATTCTACAATAATCAAACAGGAAACATCTTCATCGATGGGCACAATTTTACAGACTCAATGAAAAAAGCACTCAATGGTTACGCCGAGCAACAGGACATTCTTAATCCCTACATGTCAGTTCTAGAGACAATCGAGTTTACTGCAAACTGTAGACTTCCTCATGACGTTGATAAACATGCAGTTGTGAATCAAGTGATAGGTGCGATCGTACTAGGCAAATTTACTTAACAGATGCATTCATTGACTCCTCATAGTTCTTTCTTACTCGTTCATCATCCGAAGAGTTGATGGGCTTAAAAGAATATTCCAACATGATTATCGGTCGAGAGAAAGAAGGCGAAGGACTTCCAAAACATGCGCGAAAACGAGTTACTATTGCTAACCAACTTGTGGTGCAACCAAAGGTGGGTGATTTCTTGAAAAGAGGCCAGTTTAATCAAGTTATCTATTTATTCGATTTTGGCTCCATTCTGTTAATTTTTGTCAGGTATTGTTTTTGGACGAACCCACGAGTGGACTCGGGGTAAATGCTGCAGCTCTTGTCATGGGTGCAGTTAGAAGGTCTACAGATGCTCTCGGTCTGATCACTCTTGTGACTATTCATCAACCATCTCGAAAGATGTTTGAACTATTTGACGACTTGCTTCTCCTTGCCAAGGGCGGAAAGGTCGCCTATTGCGGAGAGCTTGGTCCTCAATCTAAGACTTTGATCGATTATTTCACTTCCTTGACTGGAGAAGATGAACCTCCCTTATCTGTCAATCCTGCAGATTTTGTGTTGAGCGTTCTGGACGATGGATCCGCGGGGGACTCTGTAACTGCATTTAGGAGATCAACTACGTCCGAGAACATGATCTCATTAATTGAGGAGGATCTGAGAAATGTTGCGGAACGACCTGCGATTTCGATCGATCACGGTGGTCGTTCATTCTTTAGAGAGTTTGGACTCCTCTTTAGTCGCCAATTCCTTGTGCAATGGAGGAACCCTTCATACTCTTTGATGCGTATGTCTGTTTCAGCTGGGGCTACATTCATTCTCGGTTTGCTTTTCTTTGATGTAAAGAAAAATGTCCAAGGCGCGGTGTTCGCGATTGCGGCAATTTTCTTCATGACATTTGTCCTCGTCATTCCCATGCAAGCCGCTGTTATCTCCTTAATCGAAGATAGGGCAGTTCTGTATCGGGAAGCAGTGTCAGGAACTTATTCTAGACTGACTTATGGCCTTGGTCAATTATTTGCTGACATTCCATTCCATTTCTTAAATACTGTCATCATGGTAAGCTTCTTGAAATGAAAGTACAACTTTTTTTATCTATTTTGGAACATAGATCGTCACAGTTCAACTCATGAATGTCACAGTATGCTATAATGTACCACCTCGTTGGATTCCGCAGTGGAGGCCAGGGATATTTCATTCTTATGCTTTTCTTGGCAAACTGGTCTGTGATGAGTCTCGGTCAAATGTTCGCACTTCTCACTCCTAACGAGGAGACAGGTAAGTGGATTTTTTCACAATCAAGCACTAATTACATACATCGTCGACTGACACTAAATGATTATCATTCATCGTTTCCTCCTCGGATAAAGCCAACGGACTGGCAGGCCTAAGTGTCATTCTCTCTGTTTGCTTGATGGGATTCCTTATATCCAGTTCTGCAATGCCGGATGGGTGGTTGTAAGTAGTGGAAGACCAAACAACTTCTTCAATTAGTGTCATGCAAACCTTCTGACAAAAATCATGAAAATCTCTTCGAACTTGTGCCTCCTTGATCCCATCAATCAGGTGGGCCTACCATGCCAACCTCTTTCGCTACATTCTTCAAGGACTTGTCACGAACGAGTTATCAGGGCAGTTTTACAATGTTGACGTCGGTGCTTTAATCCCACCAATCGACAACGGACCTGCACTCGATAGCACCTATCCCAGTTTTACGGGAAAGAAGGCGATTGCTTCCATGCCTGGTAACATACCAGAAGGTGACAATTACGCGGCACAAGGTGCACGTTTTTTGGGACTCGCTCTTCTCGCCGGCGAAGGAGAAAACACCATTGATTCTCAAGAAGAGCTGATTGGCCTAATGGATTGTATGTTTCGAAATGCTTGCATGGTAGAGCCTATATCTTCAAGCTTCATCAAGTGCAATGTGCTCGGCGACGACAGCATGATATCCCCCGTCTGTGTTGAGCAATTTAATTCTGTTATTAGTCATCTAGATGACGGCATTGACCACATTTCTCGATGCTTCTCCGATGCGGCAACAATTGAACTTGCCCCCGACGACAGAGATATTGATTTTCAACCTTCTACTTTCACTCTGGATGAGTTGGACACATCGGAGCAGAATGCCATTGCTTTGTGTTTAACAAGGAAAGTGTTACCACAAGGCGATGGCTCTGGATTGACTTCCATCTTCGATGCCATGAACAAGTTGCGGTCAATTGTTGCCTGGATTCAAGACATCATGGAAAATGGCATCGATATTCCTGGTGGTGAGTGACTGAAAGTGTCTGAAAATTAATTTCTTTTCCTTTATCAAAGAGAGAATTTTTCCTTTTACTGTGCGCAACTTTCTTTGTAAATCTCTAGATGCAATACTTTTTTACTTTGGATGGAGCGAGTTCGACACAGGAACGAAAACATTCAATGCCCCATGGAAGTGGTATTATTGTGTTTTTGCAGTGTCAATTTTTCTCATGGGAATGGAGATCATCAAACTAGTCGCCATTAATCTCATTGTTTGGACGAAGAGGTGAATTCCGTTGATTTCTTCCATTTTACTACGAAAACATAATGTCTTGCAGCTGTAGAAAGTACGCCGCGGTATGGGTAAGTTTATTGAATAATATTGGGCAAATCGAGAAGTCTAGGGACCAAAAGCAAGATTAAGTATTTCTGGAGTCAGTTTTTTCGTTGTTTACAAAGCTGATAATTATGTGTGATTAACTAAGTCACCTAAACACAGACTGTACATGGTGATAAAAGATAGCTATCCCGAGTCGTATTATTGTCGTGTTACTCCTTCAACCTCTCCACCACCACGATTGTCCCCCTATTTCCTTTCGTAATCCTCAAATCGTCATCGATGTACATGATATCAGCAAAACCAACATACGGCCTCTTGATGACATAAGTCTGAGTAAAATCTTCCCTGTCGACCGGGGGTTCCAAACCCATCATCCACTTCATCAGGGTATGCGCCATGTACGTTTTCACCATGCCAAAATAACTTTGCTGAGAGTCTTCTTTGGAAATAGCATTTTCAAAGACTTCATTCCACGTTGTGGCAAAAGAGCTATTTTCATCTTTCAATGGATCGAAACTCGGCTGGAGGCTCCCGCCAGTAAATTTGATACCAAGCTTTGTTGCATCTTTCGGTTCACAAACGCCATGAGTTACTAGCTTCGCAGGAAGCTTGATTGTCAACCCTCCTTTGGGGACGAGAATATCCATTGAGACTTCAAAAGAGTATGCTTGCTCCCAACTACTGTTGATTTGATCGGTACCCTCTTTCGATCCTTCGTTGACTTCACTGCTGGAGTCGAGCGGTTTCACGACGTTGATAATATGGGTAACCGCGCAAACAGAGCTCGTGGGTTTGAACAAACCAAAAGACATGCGTCCCAAGGTGAATTTCGTCCTCTCGTCGTCATCGTCCTCCTGCCTTGGCAGTTTCCCAGGAAATGGAGGAGTGGTGACAGTTTTCCATCGACCGGAGTTGAGAGTTTTGTCCTTAGCGGGAGACCACTCTTCGGAATTACTGCGTCCTTGGGAAGCGAGGTTGATCAAATTTTCAATGGCGGTTTGAACATCGGGGTGGGAAGCCTCGCCATTGTGTTCGAGCAAAAGACGTTTCAACTCCGTCTTGGCTGCGTTTATTTTTTCAGATATTGGGGATGATTCGGATGCAGCAGGCGAAGGTTCCGCGGATTCTCCAGAGGTTATGGTCATGGTTGTTGATAGAGATTATCAGGTACGCTTTTCAACAGCATCAATATTGCCTCTCTTCGTGTTAAGACAAAGTGGAGAATATCTTTGCGATGAAGAAAGGTCAGAGTAGTGGCCGGGATGGTGCGTGCTGGTGATCCTTGCCCCCGTGCGTTGCGTTGTCGATGACGACGGGGTGAGAGTTGCAACAAATATCTATGTCAACGTACTTTACACAAAAGGATTTTTTAAGAATTCGTATCAAATGGTGGATTAATTACTGTGGTAGTCGTTGAACGTATTCATATAAAAATGGTACAGTGTGGTACACAAAATAATAATAAGTTAAAATTTATCGTGACTTGTTCTTACTCGAAATTTTTAATATGAAGTACATCGGTAGCACCGGAAGAAGACGTAAAAGCAACATCATTATCAAACAATATAATTTGATGATGTGCTCCAATGCCAGAAAAAAAAATAATCCCTCTAGATATGGTACCTAGACGACACTATCAGGTGGTACAATACTTCCCATGAACGAACGACTGCTTCCTATCGTACTACCGACGATAGTGCTTAACAGTGTAAACGAAGAAACAAGATATCAACAGATATCAACTGTTGTTTCGCCTCTCTAACATACATCACGAAACATGATTGGAGCCTGAACTGCAGCGATGTCCTGGCTTTGCCACGCTGCATGTGCATGCACAACGCCAAGTTCATTGATTCAAGCTGTCCCTTCACGAATACGTTTGTCCTCCCTTTGACCCGGCCACGAACCACGAATCCTTGCATTGCAAGCGTACCGATTTTTATGACGATCAGCAAGTTTAATCCGGCGATATCAAGAATTTGCAGCAATATCTTTACTGTACTTGGGAACCAAAAAATTGATGTCACATTAAACCATCGACGAAAGCCGTGACACAATTTTTCCTAGGTGATAGACAATGACTTTATCGTTGCATTCTTCAGACGAGAACACGTCGCCTTCTTCTAGGAAGGTAACAAACTCCCTCTTCAGAATAGTTGTCCTGCTGATGTCACTCGCCGCCGTGGGCTTGGTTAGAAACAAAGCAATATACAACGATGTACAGTTAATCAATGGGGTGACACGTACATCGAACATTGTGAGTTCGAAGGTAAATAGCGATTTTGGATCATTTCGAGATGAGTTGCCTTCCTCCGCCCCTGTGACAGCGAGTGAAAGTCAAAATCATGCAACTAAGGGTACAGATGTAATCGTTTATTTGGCTCAGTTTGGACATCATTCTTCGTATGGACAGCAAACGGACGGTGTGCACGAAATTACTGGCACAACCAAACTCAATCAAAGTCTTACGACGCTCTACGAAAATTACGTCAACGATTTCCCTTGCGACGTAATTGTATTTTACAGCGAAGATGACAACCCAGACCCCGATCTTTTGAAACAATTAAAAGAAGGTCGACCTTGTCTTGGATTTGAACAACTCGAGGGACAGTGGTGGTCTCTTCCGCCTGGGCTATCGCTGTCGACCAGGAGGTCATGGAAACTTCCTGGTTTCAGTGTAGGGTATAGACACATGATTAGATGGTACGAATTCATGATTGGTATATATCTAGAGTATTGTTTTGCTTTCATTCGTATTATTTTTGACTCCGAATAACGTTATTTTCAGGTACAGCAAATTGATATGGCCATACTTGCATGCATTGGGTTATACCCATGTTATGAGAATGGACGGTGGGTGCAGAATCGAATAATCTTGCGTTGTTCTTTTCGAATTCTTGATCTCACTTTGAATGTTTCCAGATGATTCGTACATTTATTCCCCTATCAAATACAACCTATTCGAATACATGCGAAGTCACAATAAGAGATATGCGTTTCGGCAACCTTGCACCGATTCGATCGGAATCGGCCACCTGAATGATCTGATGGATGATTTTTTGAAAGAGAATCTAAATGCAACAACCCCCGAATTACTGGAATTTTATCATAAAGATCGAAAGTTAGGATTCTACAACAATTGGTTCATGGCTGATATTTCATTCTTCCTATCCCCGCCAGCATCGACATTTCTTGATATCGTTGACCGTTCACATATTATGTACACACAAAGAACAAATGATTTGTTGATTCAATCTGCATTAGTCCGATTGTTTCTGCAGCCGAAAGAGATTCAATGGTTCCAAGATTTCACCTACCAGCACGTAACAGTTTCCCGTAGAAAGATTGAAAGTGGTTGCCCGAGTGTCGGTGCTTTGACAAGAGGGGAAGACACCGATGTCTCGCTTTGGAAAGAGATATCAAACGAATTCATTTCTCGATTTTCTTAGGCATGTCACCTACATGCAACAGTTAGAAAAAATGAAAGTTCTTCGAACAATTATGACTGCATAGGTTCAAAGCTTTGCTCGATGGAAGCCCTTGCTATTGAAACCGGCCATTACCTTCAAAAAATTGCGAATGATTCATAACTCTTTGAACTAGCCACTAGTTTATCAAACCTTCAATTTTGATGAGAAAAAATTTTTGAAATGAAGTTTCATTGTTTTTTCACGACTAACATTGGAAACGAGAACTCGTTACGAAGTTAAAATTTTGATTTATTCTGTAAAATATCAATATCTGCTTCTCCCCAACGATACAACGTTCAAAAAATTATGCCAAAAAATACACTTGCTTGAATTATTAATCATTATCACCAAAAATTGAGTCACCAATCAGATTTTAGTCAGAGCACACAACAGTTCACCCTTTCAGCTTAAATCAAACCAGTGAAGTAAAACCAGCTGCATCAACACCCCCATTCTGTATTGTAACTAAATGTTTATTGTTCTGATTTATATGAAAAACCGTGATGGATTGATCTCAGCAAATGATTTCATCAAGCTATTTGGAAAGATTAGTTTGATATTCTACAAGAAAACAACACTTTTAGCTCATTTGAGCGATAGTATGTTTGAATCATTAGTACAGCAAGTAAAATGGTAGTTCCATATACAGTCTAGTTATCTTGTTCAAACAGAGCAACAATCAAACCATGGATTTATGGTCATTACCTAAGGCATTTGAGCACAAAAAATAGAGCGTCCAATCCACAATCTAGCATCTTATTCTTAGAATTCAGATAAATTGAAGTCATCCATACTGAACAATTGGCTAGTGGTGATAGGCAATCTTGTGAGAATATATTTGTCAAATTATCAAATTATTTAATCACATTGTCTTCCCTGGTTGCAAACAAATTACAATGTGAGTGTATCTTAGCCTTCAATGTGATATTATTTCTCGATGGAGAATATCAAAGAATATTTTTGGCAATCTCATATGATCATTTAATTTTTTCATTCAAATATTACAGCAAGTATGATATTTTAAAGTTGAAATATCTATTATAATGGTAGGAATTGAATTCTTTCAATTGCCATTGCTCTAAAACATATTGAAAAGGAATTGTGTTTGTATGCTTCTTTTGCATCATCCTTCTTCATGACTATATCAGATGGCTTGGACATTAGCCAAAGCAGGGATGGCAAAGTTTCAAATGTCTGGTAGGGAGCATTGACAAAGTTTGTTCTGTTTTGCCTTAATTGCAGAGAAGTGAGTATATTGGATACTATTGTTGGTGTGATCTTTATCATGGCTATCATGGCTATTATCATTTAACACATCATCAACTTCATGATGTTCTCTCCTTAAAAATGAAGAATAGAGAAAAGACACAGAAAGCAATGGTAATCAGTATTGAATTGTGAAACAGATGATATAAATGTCATCAACAATACAGGAAGTAGAATCTTCAACATTGGATGGAAACACAAATGAGGATCATAATTCTTCTGCAGCAACTGTTCAGATGAGGGCCAGAGATATTGTGCTATTGATTGTATTAATGATAATTTTGCAAGAGGAAGGAAATGCTACATGAGTCATCAAATGGTTGACAGGACAGTAGAGTAGATTGCTGTGTGTAATTTGGAGTTGGAATTTGTACTCGCAAAAGGTATAAGCCAAAATCTGGAAAAGACCAAAATGTCTCTGATTCAATTGTCATTGCTGCAAATGGCTGTAAACATGACTTGATGCTACAGTAAATTGCATCAAAACAATATTTGATATCAAGAAAATTTCTCCCTTCAATTGAATATTTCTACTTTTTATTAGCAAATCTGATCAATGTCCCAGATCAATATAAGCTGGACCATAATAATCATTTTGTGCAATTAGTTTCTGTAATACAAAGTCTATTTACCAAATGAAATTAAGCAAATTCATTCTTGATTATGATTATATTAAGAAGAAATCTGCTGTATTTGATAGTACAATTTAACATTAGTTATTTGACATGAGTGCAACTGAACTTCAAATATGCATGCCTAGAGGGGGATTGGGGGTCCATGATCAAGAGTTGGGCTAAGGTTCAAGCTTCTAGCTTTTTCTCTTAACATCCTATCCTGTCATTTTTTGACTGGTTAATGCAAAAAACTTTCATTTCTTCTCACCACAACCAAATTAATGGGTTCAACCCAAGACATATAGAACATAGTTAGAAAGCAGAGAATATCATCTTTCTTACAATGTGATACATAATATATCTGGTGTGGTGGGTCTTGTGGAGTGTCAATGGGGACAAAAATGGGAAATTC
>JALLPE010000475.1:0-17165 GCA_036940025.1 Conticribra weissflogii
GAGAAGAATTCAATAAGATTACGGGATAAACATACCAATCTCGGCACAAAATAACAACAGCGGCAGGATTGTTTTAGTAGAGAGAAGAATTCAATAAGATTACGGGATAAACATACCAATCTCGGCACAAAATAACGACAGCGGCAGGATTCGAACCTGCGCGCTCAAAGAGCAATGGATTAGCAATCCATCGCCTTAACCACTCGGCCACGCTGTCATTGAGACACAAGCAGAAAATGTTAGTTTATATTTACAATATATACTGCTTGTTCAATAGAATGAGGCCAATTTTTTGTTTACCCCTGTTATCTTTTTCTCCATTTTTTCAAACAAGCCCCATGCATTGGTGTTGACACCTGTTAAGATCCAGGCTGACATACCATTGTTGATGCTAGTTTTGATCAATTTGCAAGGGATAAAATCCAAGTATTCACTAATATTCCAAATATTACTCACATGCATCATGCATCATCATTGACAGCTCCCAAGAGCAATAAAAATTATTGAAATCTTTGCTATTGTTTTATTTTATCATTACAGAATTTTTCTTATTTCAATACAATAAATTGAGCACAACTATGTTTGTAAGAAGGGGGTGGGGTGACATGGTATTGTGGGGGATGAAGTTGCAGTGATGGAGTGAAGCAGTTTGTTGTGTTCATAACTGTAGTATCTCTCCATGATATTAACTTGAGCCAAATCAAGATAGCTACACTAACAAATGGTTAGACAATAAATTTGATAGCTGTAGCCCAATGTCTGCAAATAGTCTGATACAATTGCTTACTATCATATATAAGCTTGAATTGAGTAGGTATAAATTTACTCCTATCTTGAAGGATTTCCCCAGATTTCAATAAACAAAAAGTGGGCTTGATCCATCTCAGTTTTTAAAATGATACAGTGCTTTTATTCCATGGCACCTGATGAAATATAATGACATTTTTCCAGAAAGACATTGTAATGGAGTGTAATAATAACAATAATATTGGAGTCATTTTTTGTTCTGAAAGAATAGAGTTGGCTTGTTTACAAATCATTGTCCATACACACAGGTTGGTGTCAATCACCAGAACACACATCATCTGGAAAATGTAATCATGTTAACTAGATCTAGAATAAAGCAGTCATGATACTTAAGACTTTGAGACAGAAATGTAAACCTGTCTGAACTTATTGCAAATTTGAAGACATTTCCAGACATGACTTCTCCAAACTTCTCCAAATATATCCAACCTGAAATACTGAACAGATTATTCCATTGGTCTCCTTTGTAATTGGCAATAGTCATGATTCAGAAATAGTAGTGATACCCTTTTTTGAATAATAACATGATATAATGGTATCTAATATCAAATCTGATGCAAAACTCCCACCAACATTAGAAAGGCAACCACATAATAAAGCTCCTCCATTTGTAAGCTTTTAATACAGTCTGGGGAAATGTTTCCTCAAGTGGAAAATCAAAGTCACCTCATTCAAAGGCATTTGTGCAAGATGATGACTGTTGGGTATTTACACACCGCCATGTTTCCAAACTAACATATACAGCAACAACAAAACACCCTACCTACCCAACAAAACCAAAATGGAATCAGCTCAAAGCATGAATATCAAGACAAAGAAAATAACAGCCTTCAACTCAATGAGAAAACAGAAAAGAAGTGCGGCAATCCCTGACCAAAATGTCTGACCATGGAGTATAGGCTGATAGAGAATTTTTTCTTAATGACAACAAAACATTTTGTGGTATAGATGATACAACTTTTCTTGAGAATGGCTTGTGATTTGTATACCTAACCATAATGCAGAGAAATATCTCATCCATTGATATACAAGTAGTCTTGATATTACCCTACCTCACTTCTTTTCTCAGAAATTTGATATGGGATGAAGTTGCTGTCAAGTCCCCAATGGAGACATGAGAGTGTTTTGACCAACACTACAAAGATGTAGAACCACAGCATAATGTCCATTCCTTCAAGAAAAATGGGTAACTACAATGATTGAGACTAACTTGCTGATAATACCCAGAAAAAGGTGAGATAAGACCATCAAACAGCACTCATAGCACAATCATGAACATCTGGAGCAAAAAATCTCACCAACCATTGCCATCTCTTCACAAGATGCCTCTCACATCTCCAAATGATCACAGTTCACTCAAGCCAATTCTTAATCAAATGAAGAAGAATTGTTCCAAGATGATAATGGTGTTGAGGAGGAAGATTTGACAAACAATAAACAACATGAAAAGCTTGGTGATACAACTGATAATAACATTGCAGATAAATGTAATAGTCCATAGTTCATGGGAAACAGATGGTAACAATAAATTGAACATCCCCGAAGACTTCAAATTTTAAGATTCCAAATAACCTCCATCAATCCAAATACCACACCAGTACAATGCCCCTGGACCATGAACCATGCCTTAGAGAAAATGTTGTTGATAGATTCAATGATCCTTTAGATGCTTGTGAAGTTGCAGGTGGATTAAATAAGGAGTTACTGGCATCAGTCACATTGCAATACAATAAGTATGTAGACCACAACTTGGCAAAGGATAGTGCATTCTGTGGATATCCATAGACCAACATCTCTTTGACAAAGATATATTGCTTTCTGAGTAAAATTTTGATAAATACCTTCCTATCATCTGATATAGAAGGTCATCGTTGACTGTGGTACCATCCAAATTGTGTGTCTCTGTCACCAACATGGTCAAAAGATGTTAATTATTACCAATATTGGTTGGAGAAACACATGAAATATTGTTGATTTGTTCAGATCAGATCTATATTCCATCCAGAGACTGGAGCAAGTTCAAAGTGATAAATTACACAAACTTTGGAAGGCAATACATCTTTTGAATGAGGCAACAAGATATATATTTGTTGCTGGTAATGAATTTCTTTTAACAAAGGCATGCTTCCCAGCAAATCAAGTTACAAACCTGTCAGGCGGTACAATAATAACAAGCCAGACAAGTACCATATTGATTTCTTCATTCTCTCCAATATTTCTAGTGGACACAACTTTGTCTATCGCATTCATTTATACCAAGGGAAAATTCAAAGAACTTATTGACCAGCCCAGAACTGTTCAATCAGGTCAATGCAAAGATGTCAATTGAAATCACAAACTTTACATGGACAACAGATAAAGTACTCTAGACTAGCTAATAATGCTTAAAGCCCCATGTAAAAGCGTTTATTCCCAGAAACAATCCAACATACACCTTCTCATGAAAAATAACAAACATTTAGAAATGAAAGCAATGGACCCAATAACTCCTGATACAATAACATAAACCTAGTCCAGGCATGTAAAAATATTGTACAACTTCTACTTCCAATGTACCCTCTTCAGACACAATCTGATAACAGTGAGTTGTTGTGTACCAACACCCCAATGTGATGTGGATTTCTCACATTTATGGCTTTCTTGTCTTCTTGTTGTTCTGTGTTCATTTGAAGTCAAGTTTGATCCCACCAATGATGTTTTGTTTTAATTCAGGAACTGCATTTCTCTTTTCAACAAGGTTTGTGAAATCAAAATTGATTGTCCCAATGATGAGTTGGTAGAGGTAGACTTCTGTGTGAGAATTCATTTCACTTGGATGAATCACATTCAATTACAAGAACCAAATTGTGATTATATCTGCCAAGTCAATTGAACAAGCAAATAATTAATGGCCAGTAAGGATGCACAATGTGACATATGTGATACCAGTATCCATAACAATGAGGTCCTTGGGATGGACTATGTTTAGAATAGGAATTTTTGGAATGAAGGTATATGAAAGATGACAAACACTTGTTCAAATGACAAGATCTAGTTGAATAAGTTCCAAGTTTCCCATTTCTATACAGATCTCATGGAATTTTGAACTGTAGAGTCCATAGGATAAAGGGACTTGTGATGGATAAGATCATGAAGGAACAAATGCATGATGAGTATCTATGATTCTATTTGGAATCAAATATTTTGTCTTTGTCTTGAAATTATTGGGTGACTATGCAGCAGCAAATATATACATGAACTGTTGAAATTGTGGATTACAATTAGTTGCATTGATGAAGTCCATTGATTGAAGTATCTATTTTTTATATCCACAGGATGATTGTCGACATGCCATTTCATAAAAACGATCAATAGGTGATTGGAATGCCACAAATCAAAAGTTGATATAATTTCTTTCTCTCTCTCTTGAGGCAATAATGTAGATATTCTTGAAGATGTGATGTAGAGTCTTGATTCAAGACAGAATACAAAAACAATTATTGAGAGTTGATGTAGTGCATGTTACATTTGCTTTTTGGAGTTGACTTCCATCATTCTTTTTCACCATGAACAAAGAACCCTTGTGTTCATTGTGTTGCATCAACTTTGATGGCATATTCCTATTGTTTGCACTTTTGAAGATACTTGATGACTGATGATATTTTCATCCACTCCTAATTCTCTTCTTAGAGTTGTCTGATAGAAACAAAGCAGGAGGATCAATTCACTGGAAAGGAGAGTGAGATCCTAACACATATACAGTCTAATGAAGAATCAAATGATCTTGTTAATCAAGCCTTCAACCAAGCACCGTACACCACCATCTGTGATGTTTCATGAAAATGGACTAATTTCTACATTGCTAAGGGTAACACCACAATGTTGGTTGATAAAATACATCTGTGTAGCATTGATGAACCAACACCACAATTCAAACTCTGACCTAATGTTGTTCCAGGACTGGTACTACTAAATAGAAATCTGGTGTTCCAGACTCATCAACATTTCCTACCCATTGAAATAGATGAATAACCAAATTGCAATGCAATGGAAATAATGCTAGTATAATAGCAAGTTTCCATTGAGGCACCTTAGTACAGAAATACAATCCTAAAATTATCATTCTTCCTGAAGGAGCACAGTTGACTAGACTGGATGAAATCAGTTGCTTTGCATGACTTAATTATGATTTGGTAATTGATTTCAATGTGAAGATGATTAAAATCAACTCTCACAACCAAAAGTAAACAATTACTAATAAAAAATGATGAAGGAAAATTTTTGGAGTCATCCTATGTATTGAGATATTTTTCAACCTCATGTTCATTATTGAGATCTACCCCCAAATGATAGATGATTTTATTTTCTTAAAAATGAATAAAGGGTTTGTGCATTTGTAACCTTGTTTGTTGTATTATCAATCTGGATATTAAATTTCTGAATGGACACTGTTGATGGTTTGAATACTGATAAACACCTGCAGCTATCCTTCTCTTTGTCTCCATCCTTCCATATGTCAATGCCAGTTGGAAGCTGACCAGAGTAACTGTCATCAACATCAAGATTACTTTCAAATACTTGTTTTGATTTGTGCTGGATACATTGTACTTTGTTTATCACCAATGATTACATTTTTGTATTATTTGTTCTTTGTACAAAATACACATGGACATATATGCCCTCTATACTGGTATATGCCATGTTTGGCAAACCAAGCCATTGAAATCAAACAGATTATTTTTTGATGAAATATAAAGTATGAGATGACTAATGAACATACTTCTAATAGATTAGACCTTGGAATAAATATTTTATACAATCTCTCTTGAAAGTGTAAGATCCTCTACCATGAAGAGGGTTTGTTACTCATTCTCTAGGTGAGTACCTGCAATAAAGAGGCATCCTTTTGTGGTTCTGACTGCTACTCTGTCTGGTTTTGTGTTTAGTTTGTAGAGACTCTTGTGTGGTTATTTAATACGTAATATCTCAAGTTGTCTTATCACTGGTTTGTTTCTGTTAGTAACAGGCAACTTATTCTCTTTCTTGCTTGAACTAGTGCTGTTCAGGAATTAGGTCTCAATATCTGTCATATTGGCATTTTTTCATGAGGACTTAATTTCATCTCTAATACATGATCATACAGAGTAGATTTCCTTTTCACATCCTGGATTCTTTTCAATTTTCTTCCATATTGATAAGGATTAAGTCTCTCCCTCCATTCCCTTACAATATCTTTGCTTAAAAGTGTATTTGATAGCAATCAATACTAACAACAGCACAAATATATGAATTGAAAGAAAATTAACTGAAAGAGTCATTTATACCATTCACACAAAACTCATCTTTTTGTCTTTTGATGGATGCTTGTGAAAACCAGACTTCATTCAAATTGTTTATATTTGACTATGTTCAGTGAAAATGGAAGTTCATACAAATGAAGGTGTGGTATGAAATCAACAGAAAATGCATAAGCAGCATTCATGCAAAGACAAGAATTGGTGGAATATAAAAGGATTATCTTTGAGGTACAATGAAATTAAGGACCAGCAGCAGTTTGGGATACTGTCAATTGGACATCAGTGTAGGACAATATTGAGCCAATTTGGCATTTTTCAATATTTGAATTCAGAGAAACAAGATAAATCTTGTTGGTGATTTACAATAGAGGTAAAGACTGGTGAAGGCATTGGCAAGCAGTTGATGTGAAAATTTTTGCTCCCAAGGTAACTGTAACAACAATGGAAACTGTAAAGTAATGGATGAGACAAATAGACACAAATGGAGACTAATGAAAATTATGTTCATAGAAATGACACCAGTGCCATAATTTTAGAAACAAATTTAACAAAATATTATGTGCAAGCAAATGAAAATGAGGGGATAGGGCACAGATGCATCATATTAAATTTCATGAACAATGCTTTCACTGTTATTTGGTGGAAATCTGTGCAGTAAGACAGAATAGAGAGAATTTTATTGTGTGGGTGTTGTGTCCTAACCTTCAGAGTTGGGCTAATTGGAGTATTATTGAATTATTGAATTTGTGTTTGACAGTCAACAATTTGGTGAAATTGTGATATAATTTGAAAACATGGTTTAAAATCTGCCTGTGACATTCCCCCATGATTTTATGAAGAATTGAGGAAAATCTTCTAGAAGTGGGTAAGTTGAGAACAAAGAATTCAATTGCATCTGTTTCAGGGACAAATCTGTTGGATGTGGATGATTTCTTCAAAAATTTTGCAGATGACGCAAATGGTCCCATTTTGATAGACTCTTGTATTAATGTAGGATCCTTCCATTGTTGAGGATACCTTATCCTGTTTGCAGCATTCACTGGTGGGCCTGATAACAAAGATATTGTCACCAGTGTGGGTGAGTCTTTTTTGTTCTCCTTCACCACATTTTGTATTGCATTAGCCCTATCTAGTCATTTAAGTTTCTCCCACTCAACAATCACTCAAGTTGGAAGAGCATGTTGCTGTCAAGCACAAGATGTGCTGAGGAATATGGAGTAGTTGACAGGACATCCACACTGATGGTAAAGCATAGGCTTTGATGATGACATTGAGGCTGTATGCCCAATCATCTCCCCCAAAGGTGGTGTGTTGCAACTAGTCATCTAAAAGTCTGTGAATTTGTTTGATGATGGAGTTTGTTTGTGGTTTCTTAACCAGAGAGGGACATGGTTTGATATTTTTAGCTGTTGAGAATCTTGTTGAATTTGATTCCAAAAATTCTTTTCCATTTTCACAGATAACACCATGAGGGTGTGGTTACCAACATAAATCATTGCTGGTGGAACTTTGCTATTTTGCTTGGTGTTAATCTGAAAACTACTCACACTGTACATGTGTCCATGATGGTGAGTAAACTGACCTTGTCTCTGAAGTCTCTCCAGTGAAGTCATTCTCAATTTTGATGGTTAAGGGTCTGGTCAATTCTCATGTGCAATTTCCAATGGTTTTTTCTCAGAGAGCTGGAGAGAGTGGACTGTGGTCATTATATCTTTTGCTCATAATTTTGTGGTATTGACATGCTTTGTGGGTATTTACTAATTTTTTGAGCCTTCCTGATTCCCATGGATCCAAAGTGTACGTCAATATTGTTCATCATCCAGGTTTTACCTGCATTTTGAAGATTTTCATGTTATTATTCAAGGATTTTGTTGTATAGACATTGTAGGATCCAAATGAGGTTGTTGAATGTACATATTTTTCGGCTAACTGTTTTGAGCATGCCTAATTTAGATTGAACAGATGTTTCTCCTTGATGCATTGCAGTTATTTGTCAGTTATTCATTCATGAGCAATTATTTATTGGTCCCATGGAAAAAATCATTGTAATTTTAAAGTCATGTGTAGCTTCCAAGATGTGAATTTTATTTCTTGCTTCTGGTTTCTGAGACTTGTTGATAGGCAACTTTGATGGGTCATCTGCACCTGCATTTTCACTTTCATCATAGTGGAATAATGCTCCTTATAAATTTGAAATTTGGTCATTGGATGATCTATGACATGAAACATGTCAGTTGACATGATTTGTGTCAGTGTGAATCAGGTCTGTGTAATGATCAAAATTTGCGTCCATAAATGATTTAAAATGGTGCCTGAGCATTTCATTGATTAGCAGATGTTCTTTATCTGCCATTGCATATTTTGCTGGTAGGTGTGATTTTCTTGGAAACTACATGATAGATCCCTCCTCTTGAATGATCAAACCGTCAATTGCAAAATCGCTTACATTGTAAATCATGAGATTTTGTTGGAGTCTAGGTATGAAAGGACAACTACTTCTGCCAATAATAGCTAAATCCTGATACAGACTGCATCTTCAATGGGTTCTCATGTTCACAGTATGTCCTTATGCATGAGTTTGGTAAGTGACTTGAGTGGCTCTACACACTGTACAATAGGGCTCATGATAAAGTTGATATATCCTATGAATCTCCAGATTGATTTCAACTTCTTTGGTGAATATTTTTCATACATAAAACTACAAATTTTCAATTTACAAAGATATCTACCTTTCTAATAGATTGTTAAAAAAGTTGAGGTGTGTTTTCTCTACCTATCATAGTCAATGAGCAAGATGAAAAATGAAATAAATTAAAACAATGCAACCACCATCAAAAATGATTTCCAGATAGTTTCAATGTAGTTAAATGTATCATTTATTAGATAACTAAAATTCAAATAAACAAATATTTACAATCCAAAAATTACACATTAAATAGTGCTGCTCTTCAGAGATGCAATAATGATGTGATTTTACTATTATTCTTCTCCATAATATTGGGAGACAAACACACATATCTTGTCACCATCATCTTGACAGGTGCAAAAATAATTTACAAAATTTGATATCTACTGCACATTGAAGGAAAGATACCAAATGCACAGATCATTATGACCAAAGTGACAAAACAGAATATGTCATAAAAATATTCAAATTTGTGATTGCTTGTATCCAATTGCAACAGCAACATTTCCAATACACACACAAATCTGAATGAGTACATCAATTGATAATTGTTCTTATACATAAGTGATTGGGCATCATGTGGGTTTAGCAAAAATTGTGGGTAAAAGTGTATCCAGAAAATAATCAATACAATAATAATCAGCAACAGTTTATATCATACATTACTATCATATTTGATGTCACCTAAGCTAAAGTTACAGACTAAGGAGTATTGACTTGTATCATGTCACACTACCAATACAATATTTTGATGGTTTGTATGATGATGCTGAATTTAATATTTTTGGTACAGTCATATGTAAAATATTTAGATTTCATATGATAGTGATTTTTAGAATTATATATACAATGATAATTGTAGATTATGCAATGGTGTTATCAAAAAGGATGTATTATCCATTCCAGGTTTGGACATTGTTAGAGATAATATTGAAGTCATTCTGAAAGTAAGAATAATTTGAAATTCTCAATATAATAAACAAAATTTAAAAATGAAAGGGATCAATATATCATATGACATTTAAATTAGAACAAATATGCATACTTTTCAATTTTGTCAAATAGAGAAATTTACATGTAGAAAATAAGATAAAATCAAACCAGAACACATCAAAATAATCACAGGTTTTACAGTACTACTTCTTTCTGTTGTTGTTATTGTTCTAGTATGATGATTTGCAACATTATAAGAGTAAATCTTTGATATTGTAATTTTGTTCTTGATGTATCATCTCAAATTTTAAGTTTATTCAGTGAAAAATACTTAGTACAGTACTCACAAGTTAATAATAACCACAATGAAAATTCTTTGCAAATTTACTACACATGAATGCATATCAAACAAACCAGGTGTTGTTGCCCTATGCATCATCAATGGATTTTTTAAAACATTTTTAATATTCACTTTAAACTTTGTTGATTCCTATTGAGAATGTTAGCCTATTAGTTTCATTTATTCATACTTTCTTCCTTTTCCATTAATTTAACATTTCCTTTACAATTAATGCTCAATGAATGAAAAGTTAATGTCATAATGTTTGTTCCATTTGTCACAATACTTTCAATACTGTTACTTGAAATTCATGTTTTTGCATCAACAAAGTGCTAAGCAGTAAATGATGATAACTACAATGTCATAGTAGGAAGATAAAAATGGTACACTAATTGCGCAATATAACATTGGCATGGGTAAACACAGAAATATCATTACATAGTCATGTATCATTGTGATTGTTATAATAACAAGTTTTCATCTCACAGATCTCTTGTTAACCATAGATCCCATGCATGCAGTTCAAAATCCCAGTGCATTTCTAAAAACTTGAATAATCTTTCAAAGAAAGGGGATCCTGAAGAAATATGCAAGATTTTAAACTTGAATCAAAGACTTCAAATCTACACCCCTAAATGATTCTTCTAATAATTTCTCACTCTTCAGTTGAATGGTTTCAAAGAATCATTTGTTCTATTTTTGCCTTTGTTCTTGTTGATAAATTGTTTGACTAAGACACTATAACTAGCACAAGTTTGAACCTTTGGAAAGATGAGCTTAGCCTGGTGTGAGGTGATGTTTTTATTACATTGAGCAATTGTGCAATCTTAATCATACCATACCTGATGAGCTTCCTAAGATGCCTGGGCAAAACCAATGATGTCATTGAGATGGATTCATTGATCTCATTAAGAGATGAAATATCTTTGATGGTACCTTGTGGACTATGTTTGTCCACATATGTTGTGACAATGACCCCAATCATTGACAAGGCAAAAGAGATGTGTACAGCACATGGTTGTCTGGAGCAAGGAGCTCACCATCTTTGATGGAATCCAAAAGGGTTTGTTCTGGAACAATATTAGTATTAACAATGTTGTTGAACGTGAGGTTGAATGGTAACTGGACAATTTCTAGCAGGCATCCCCACATTTAATATTGTTTTTGTCTAATAAAACTTCCCTCCATAAAGCAATATTTTTGGAAAAGGAAAACCCATTTCTATATCACACTACTATTTTTGTAGCAAAAACTGTCACTTTATTTTGCAAAATTGCAAATTATTGTGAAAAATGATTTTTGAGTGCAAAACACCCATTATTTTGTAGATTCATCTCTGACAAAAGCAGTTGGAAGCAAATCATGTCCTTCATCTACCTATGCATTTCTACATTCACGGAAATTAATTCTAAAGAAAATAGTTAATTTACTAACTACACTAAAAATGACATTTTTATCTACAAAGAATTAGCAGCAACCACAGACCATTGGAGAAAGAGATCCTAGGTCAATGACTGTGCAAATACAACCACCATCTTCAACACATCCAACCAACCAATAATACCAGTCCACTCCTATCTCCACAATCACGTCCCCTCTCTATCCTCATATCATTATCAAACCCACCCACACCTACCATGACCCTTCAATCAGAAATCTTATTCCATCTCATGTCAAAATATGCTCTCATGAACTGTATTGTAGTGTTGCAAACTAAAGATTTTTGGAGAATTCTTCCTTCAAATCTTAAAATAATTCTCAAGGCCTTTAAAAATTTGAAAGGTTGTAAGCAAAGTATCACCACATTAAAACTGTAGAATTTATATTTCTTGCCCCTTAACTTCCTTGGTGAGGCAACAATGTACATCACTTTTTTGATGTGAAGACTATTACAGCAGAGGGCATCAGATGTTGATGGATTTGATTTCAAACTTTTCCTCTGGAGAAAAGACTTGTCCATTAGTGGATGGATATTCAGTTCATGGTTAAATCTGTTGTGTCTATGTGATTATGGGGGATTCAAAAAATATTCTTGTGTATTGACTCAAATATTATTGTAATCACAAACCAGTGATAGTGTTGTGATTCATGTGATTATTCCATTTGGTCAAGATGCCTTTCACAGAGCAAATGCCACATGGATTACAGAGATCAGGTGCTGGTGCATGTGGAGCCAACTCCTCTGTAGTGCAGGAATTGTGCATGTGTTGGGTGATTGTGTGAATGGATGTTTTGGAATATTTTCAGGATTACAATAGAAACAGAACAGCCACAGTAAGTAAAAAACATGTTTTTCTATAATTGCATTTCAAAGTGAAAGTGGAAATATTTCATCTCAATATGTGCAGGGATACAAGAAGTGCTGGGATACAATCAATGAGTGTGGTTGAGTTATACTTTATTGATACAGTGCTACAAGAGTATTAGCAGTGATTCAAGTATTAGCAATTAGTAAAGAAGGGTGACACTATCATGTTAAACAATGTACATTTTTTGTTTACTCAATTTGTTGTGGTGATTGCTTACTTTTTACTACAGATCAATCAACATATCAAGGTAAAATTTTATTTTTGGGTGTAATTGTTATTTTTACTTACTGTTTGGTGTGCACAGTGAAATCACACTAAACTGCAAAAGTCAATCAGAACTAATCAATTGTGCTAACCAAGGAAACACACAATAACATCCACTATGAATAACTTGCCTGTCTGATTGCCTTAATTTTTAAAGACCTAGTATTGATCTGTATCTGAATACATGATATGTTGTAATAACAGTTTTGATTTGCAAAAATACGTTATTTTTGAGTTGTTGAACTCACTCACAGAAAGCCATCATATTCATAATAATACTTGCATGCATCTTGACTTTTTTTGCAATTACCTGATCATATGACTGGCATGTTGATAACAAATGATGTATAATTCTATTTCTTCCCAAGAAAATTTGATATTTCATTCAAATTAGACTAAGATTTAAGTCTCAAAATGGGCCACTGTTGGAGAGATTGGAGTACTTATTCACAACATATCATCTGTCACAAGTGAATTGAATGGAAATTTCTAACAATTATCTAGGGGATTGATGAAGACCCCCTACTTCCTTTTTGTCAGGTGTACCAAATATGTCAGATTGGTTATAACATCACCAAAGTAGGTTTGTAAATATATTGGATTAAAAAGAGATGGACCAAATGAAAAGAGACCATACCACCTAAATATAGAGTTAACCTTACATAGTTAAGTAATCAACATTTTTATTTGTGGTTTATCAAAACTTAACACCTAAATATTTATTAAGAAATACCAATTTTTCCTTTATTACACACCATATGTAAACATTCATATTTCCTTGGTTAGAATGACTCTTATTCATGACAATCAGTCCTTTCTTCATGATTTTTCAATAATACTATCATCATGGTTTGGAACAGTTTCTTGTTCCAAATTGTGACAAATACTTGTGTTCTGATGCTTTGTGACATAGACATACGGATGATTTCTGTAACAATCCACTTAACAAAGGAAAAGTACCACATGAATACCTTATCAAATCAACAAATGGCTTCAACTCATTGTATGCCTTCATGGTCTCTTGTCAAATGGATTCCCCATATATGTGGATGAGGAGATCTTTAGATGAATGGCATTGTGTTCAATTCCAGAAAGAAAAACTCACTGTCACTAGCTGGTTGGAATGCATCATGCTGATTGATTATTGTACTTTCAGTTTATCAGAAGCCAGTGTTTCACTTTATAAGAACTGAGTTAGTGAGTCATAAACTCAGGAACAAAAAACTGAACCAGACAACAATCTACATGGTAAAGCCAAAAACAGCATTTCTTAGGTACATTGAGAAGCAATTATGGCATCTTGACATTATTACTATAAAGAAGCTTATGATTGACGCTGATCATACAACTCTTCTGGTTACAGAAGACACAGCATGTGGTGCATGAGGTTCTTCTAGTTGTATAACTTTTGGTAATATGATGATATCAAGTAAAATTTTAGGGGAGTGTGTTGTCCTGTCCACAAAAGCATTGCAAGCTAACATATAATATAGCACAAAGATTAATTGTGGGAAAACTTCTCTTGATTGTGGATTATTTTCTGTAATGTGACATCTTCATTTTTAGAGTGATGTATGTTGAGATGTTAGATATTCTGAAACCCAAGATTTAAATAACAAAAATGTATGATTACAAACTGTGACACATCTTTCCTAGTTTGCATATAATGACACAAAAACTGGGATGGATTGTGTCTCATTCATATTGAAATTATGAAATGGTTTTCAATATATGGGATTAAATAAATATGAGTACTTTTATTTCCACAAAGAAACACAGGAATGACTTGGAAAACAAACAGTGTCTAACATAAGTTTTGTTATTGCACAACCATTTTGGTGTCAAAACATGTGCATCAGAGAGGTCATCAAATTTCAAGGTATAGATTTGACAGTTTTGAAAAAACTTGGTCTCTAGACACCATGATTTGCCTTTTATGAGGTTGTTTTAAAACAAAAATGCATCCTATGTGGGATAAGGTTTTGGGCAAAAATTGTGCTTTTGTTATAAGGGGTTGAAATGTTCCACAAAGACTCCTTTTTTATGGCACAATATGGTACAAAATGGATAGTACCAATATGATCACAAAGTTGGCAACTCTCTAGAGAGTGTCAGTCATGTATAATGATAAGAATAGTCATTGATGATATTAATATTACAAATTTTGTGTTTAAGAATAGTCATTGATGATATTCATATTACAAATCTTGTGTTGATCAAAGTGAATCAGATCTAATTACTATTCTGTTAGACAGAGAGTTTTTTGGTGAGTGCTGCTGACACAGAACAACAATATTTTGAGGTTCATTAAATATTATTACTCATGAGTTATGCAATACTATAAAATTATAACCAGTATACACAATACTTGTCCTTGATTTGACAAGTTTTGAAAACAGTCAAAAACTTGACTTCTTTGATTTTCAATACATGATTTGCATCACTAAACCCATCATTGGATGTTTAGCCAATTAGGAAAAACTTGATATGGAAATATGAACCATGATATAAATCTGCATAAATGAAATGTACAGCCATGTTCATATTTACCATAAATTTAATGTTCATAATCTGTTTTTCATACTATAATGTAACTTGACTTCACACTCACAAATGCATCACTACCATGCCTTTCAAATCACATCATGCCATAGATTTTACAAAAGATGAGTCAAATTAACATCATTCTGGGAATGAATGTAGTTTAGTCAGAAATGACGTTGAACAGACCACAACTACTGAAATAAAGGCCTTGTCCTGAACATTATGATTGAAACAATTACTATCCTTGAACCATCACATCTTGCTATTCTAAAATACATTGGATTGATAAAAAATCGTTTGTTGGTGATCTTGAATCAAACTTTTTACTTCCATACTTGATGGAAGGTAGAAAGATAACCCAAACCACATCAACCCAAATCCACCAATGAACTAGCAGCCATGACTGCTAAAAAGCAAAATTGGAATAATCTATAAACATGTCTGAATATGGAGTACTTTCTTTAAGCAACCCTTCTTTTTTCAAGTTGAATCCATGCACCACAATGAAAAGAAATATCACAAAAGTCCCTGGAAAACAGACTCTATTATGGTAAAACAACAACTTTACATCTGAAATTACTACCAAAGGTTTGCATAAAGAGGTAATGAAATGTAACAAAAGTATGAAAGAGAGGTTGTTCCAAGCTAGGAAAAATTTCAATGATGTACTTCTAAATGCTCAACCAAATTAGAGAGTGACAAGGTTACTGGTACAAGTATCTTCTCCAATGAACACTACAAATACAAGAAGAAGAAGAAGTATACATCGTTCAAAAAGGAAGATTACTAAAACACAACAAAAAATTCTCATCAAAACCAATTTTATTTCTATATTGTGTTGCCCATGTTGTACCACATTCGACAACAGCACCTGTAACTTCACCTGGCACCCATAGTCCAATTAAGCTTCTGTTATCTAAAGATCATATGGCTTAATACATCGAATAAGACAATGACAGTGATGAAGATGATATTGATATCATCCACAATCAAACTAATATTAGACAATAAAATTACAATTTCATTTCAGATCCATGATACAAACAAGATTTCATGAAAATGACTAATGACCAGAACATAAAGATGCCATTGATATTTAACTGTGGTAAGGAACTGGAGCATATTTTGAACAATGCCAGATACAATGGATGTGGTCCTTTGACTAGAGGCATTGCTTTGAATAGATTCAAAGATTCACTCTAGGTGTGTGCAGTGGCAGGCAGTCTTCATAGAGGTTTGGTTTTGAATCTAACCTTTCATTCAAAACATATGTTTTCATGCACACTTGGTCAATGATGGAACTTTTTGTGACTGCAAATGGAGTAATATTTCTCTTACCAAAGTATACCACTTTCTTGGAATAATTCTAAAAATGTCACTGACATCATCCCATGTAGACAGATTCAAATCACATTGATATCACACCACTCATATGACATTGTCTCCTACGTGTCAATTTGGAATAAAACATTATCCATCCTGAACTAAAGATAACATTCCTTTTTCTTAATTTTTCCAGATCTGTTCAGCATTTCATCCCAAAAGTGGGGTAAGCAAAGCAAAGAAGGAGACAGGTGTCATCAGCTTCAAAATACAATAACACACCTAAACAAGGCAACAAGTCAAACCTTCCTTCCCACCAGAGATATGTCTTTTGACAGAGATGGAGTTCCCAGCAGGTCATGATACAATCCAGTAAAGAAATACAACATCAGCAAACCTAATAAGTATAATATGGACTTTTTCATACTTGCAACTACATCTGGTGGTCATAATATTATTGACCACATTAATGCGTACCAAGGTAAACATGAAAGTAACATTTCAATTCCTCTAGATCTTTTGAAAGTACCAACAACAAAAAGCAGTTGTGAATTCACTTGATTGTATACAGATCCAAACATTTTTGATAACTCTGCATGGATAATCTTAATTCAGCTACTGAACTTTTAATAATATTGAAGACACAGTACAAGATCCTTGCATGTGTAACTATCTATACACAT
>JALLPE010000476.1:0-17148 GCA_036940025.1 Conticribra weissflogii
GTGAAGATAAGACAAACATTTTGTATTTTTTGCTTTTACTCTAAGAAAATAAGTTAGTATGGTACCAAGACAACCTTGTATAATGTTATTATTGATGCATGATTCCTGAAAACTTTGATTGCAAACCTATGAATTTTATGATCAAATTTTAGAAAACCTTTCTCTGTTATTTTGATTATTCCATTGACAAAATGAAGCAATGTTTGACCAAGGTCACATTGTATTCTGTTTCTATTGATATATGCCTCTTCAAAGTTTTAGATACTCAACAGCTTGGGTAGAGTTTATAAGTCACATTTATATGGCTTTTTTATGACTAAATTTTACATAAATATTCAATAATTTTTTGATTTTTATGGTAACAAAATGCATCAATGTGGTACCAAGCTGACTTTGCATTCTGTTTTTATTGACAGATATCTCCTTATTACTATGGAAGTTGACTTTATACTCTTTACATGTTTTTGTGGTGAAATTGTATGAAACTTTCTCCAAATATTTCATTTTTAAGTTAACAAAATGAGATTGATTGTACCAAGATGATTTTTCATTCTTTTTTATTGATGCATGCCTATTCATTAGAGTGAGGAATGATGTTTTGAGCCTCAACAGTTTGGTCAAACTACAAAATTCACATACTTATTGCTTATTATTTTTGTTGAACTTTGCCAAACTTTCTTGATTTTTTAATTTTTATATTAACAAATTGAGTCAGCATGGTATGAACATATTATTGCATTCTGTTTTTGTTGAAACATACTCATTCATTAGCATAATGAATGATGTTTATAGCCAGCCTTGGTTTGGTCAAAGGTTGAAGTCACAAATATACATATTTATGGCGTTTTAATCATGAAATATTTGATAAGCTTTCATTGATTTTTTATGTTTACAGTGAGAAACTGTGCTAGTATGAAACCAAGAAGAAATCTGATTTCATTGATGCATGTCTGTTTGATACAAAGGAAATTGACTTCTAGAGCTTCAACTGTTTGTTCAAATGAAAATATTCACAGACTTATTGCTTATTATATTTTGAATTATTGGCTATTCTCAAAAATACTTCGATTTTTACTTTAACAAAATAGTCAGTATGAAGTCAATATGATATGTAGAATGCTTTTATTGATGCCTACATATTAATCATCATTAGGAATAACTGTTTCACCCTTACTTGTGTGGTCAAAGTAAAAAATTCACATAGTTAAGGCTATTTGATCATTTTCATTTATTTTTGATCATTTTCAGAAAAAAAAGAGTTTGTATGGTATCAACATGACATTGTCTTCTGTTTTAATTGATGCATGTCTATTGATTACTGTATGGATTGACTTTTAGAGCCTGAAAATATTGGTCAAAGCGTACAATTTGCACACTAAGGGATTTTTTGAGTTGAAATGTTTACCATACTATCTCCAATTGTTTGGTATTTAAAATAACAAAACAAGATTCATTGCACAACAATGACATTTGTTTTCGTTTTGTTCATGCATGCATATTCATAGATATGAGGAATTAGTTTTCAAGCCTCAACAGTGTGGTCAAATTGAAAAATAACATCTTTATTGCTTTTCATTTGTTGAATCAGTATTTTTGATCATTACATTAACAAACTGAGTCAGTATGGTATCAACATGACATTGTATTCTGTTTTTGTTGATACATGCCTCTTCATCAGTATGAGGAATAACATTTAGAGCCTTCAATGTTTGGTAACTTTTAGAGGTTTCCCACTTTACATGTTTGTCAAAGTCTAAAATTCAAATTTGATTTTTATGGTAAGAAAAAAATTAGTGTAATACCAAGATGGAATTGTATTCTGCTTTTATTCTATTCATTGCTACAGAGCTTTACCATTGGAGCCTAAATGTATTGATCAAAATCTAAAATTCACAAACTATTGGATTGTTGTGTTAAAATGTTTGACAAACTTTCAATAATTGATTGATTTTCAATTGTACAAGATGACATTGTTTTCTGCTTTTTATTCATGATCATTCATCAGGATGAGAAATTACTCTTCAATTTAACACTTTTTCAAATTACAAAATTTTTTACTCATTGCTTCATCTTTGTGTAATGTTTAACAAACTTTTAAGTTTTTATATTCTAAATTGATAAGAAAGTAACCATGGTATGAACATTAAATTGTTTTCTTTTTTTATGCATGCGTATTCATCAATATGAGGACTTACTTGTCATACCTGAACAGTTTGGTTGAAATCTAAAGATCACATTGTTATGAATATGATAATGAAGTTTGTGATAAATTGTCTCCAAAGTTTTGATTTTCACAGTAAGAAAATGACTTAATATGGTGTGATTTATTGATGCATGTTCATATGCTAGTATGAGGAATTAATTTTAGAGCTTTAACAAATTTGGTCAACATCTAAAATTCACTAAGTTATAGATTCTTGATCATCAAAAGATCATTTATATAATAATGTAATACTCTACAACAATCATGTGAATATTATTCATTTTGGTTCAACATATTCTTGTACAGCAACTTCATCAAAAATTTGAAAATTGGCAAGACATGTTTGAATTGATTGAATCATTCAAACTTTGATAAATGGCCATAAAAGATTGCCTTGATGATTATAAAGACCAGTATATTCAACCACTTTCACTAAATAAATATTTATAATCATTGTATAAAATAGTTTTCATGTTGGCTATCCATATTTTTGATCACCAATGTCATCAAAAATAGATCATCAACTTGCCATAAGTAAATGGCTAAACATATATCAAAGGCTGAAAATAAAAACATGTTTACAACAAAGGATGATGCATTAGATTTTTAATGAAAATATGCACCCACACTAAACTTGATCATCAGCAAGACATAAATGAATGGATTTGCTGATTCAAATATTCATCAAAGATTCTATAAGATATCTAAAATATAATAATTTTCATGCTGTATTGACAGAAACCACTAAATCAACATTTGTCAATTTTGTGAGGTAACTGTTTGAAAAGGTCTTCAACAATTTTGTAATCAACAAACCATAAGTGAACAGAGTTTCTAATTTCATCCTACATCAAAGGCTTTAATTAATCACCATAATTATAATGAATAATGCTCTGTTAAAATATTGTGATTGAACTAAAAATTATGAACACAATTTCAAATTTTTAAATTTGTTGTTAGTAATATTCAAGTCTAAAATGGGCAATGGAGATATGTCAATAAAAAGGATATATTTCGATAATTTTTCGATTGAATGAATAATCAAATGCAAAAATATTTTAACATTACTTTAATAAAGAATGGTGTATCAAAATGATTTCACGAAATAAACAATTCTAATTTTTTGTTAGCAATATTCTTCTTGAGTAAGGTAATGAAAAATGTGATGGAGAAAGGACCATATTAAATGACTGTAAAAAAATCTTGTTCAAAGGATGTAATATATCAATATGTTATAAATGAGTATTATATCATTTATATTAATGACATAAAAAATGTATCACAAATGCATTTTTCACTTACCATCATAATTTTATTGTTGCTTCATTGGAAATAGTTCATTATTAAACTTTTGATTCTTAGAAATTGAGAGATTCATTGAACTTCATCATATTACATGTTGTGTGGCATGGGATTAAAATGAAAATCTTTGAGGAACAAGTGATGACTCATGTAGGAATTAAATAAATGACATAAATTATAAAGATATACTGCCATTATGTATTATTATTATTTATGATTTATGGAAACACTAGTAGAGAGGCAGATATTCAAAACATAAAGTAACTATTAACACATCAATATCAAACACATTTATACTCCTAAATTAATTGTTACTAAGTGAATGCTTCAAAGCTTGATTAAATGTGTAACACACACTTGGATTATGACCATTCCTATCACAATTAATTTTCTTCAGCATATGATAAAGAGATTGTTGGTTGTGAACAATGTGAATGATATTTTGTACCTGGAATCTGGAAACCAACATGTCTTTTGCGACTGCACCATCAAGGGACATTTGGGTAGAGGCTTCAGAAAATGATATTACAACACTCTCTCCAAGTGAAAATTCAACAATAAATTAATAATAAATAAACAAGACAAAGTCTTCTTTGGAAAGTGTCAGTCATTAGAACATTAGGTGAGAGAGTTCAAAAAAATTATCAGAACATACAAAGGAAGAGTACAAGATGCATCTTTTAGTTTTTCAGCAATGACAAATGCAAATGCAAAAGAAAGATCAGACCAATTTTGACAGTGGAAACCTTCTATATGCAAATGATAGTGTTGAATACATTTTTATGTGGCACAAGTTCAAGCCAGCAGGATTTAATGAATATATTGAAGTTCTGGTATATTGTCACATTAATGGGACTTAGATGGTCAGATCATGTCAGTTGGGAGCATTATTGAAACTGTAGCATTTTGTTATGGTTATAAGAAATTCAGTGCATTGACTGGAAATTCTACCCAAAAAAGGAGGAAACAATTCATTGGTACATTTAGTGAAACTTTTTGTGGTTATTTCTCAAGTATTGTAATGATGAGATGACTATATTGCAGGCATTTTTCAACCATTGAATCGCAAGAATTAACACTTTCCTGCTCCAAGGAAGCTCCTTCATTTCAGGCATATGTTTCCATTGTAGTGTATTATACATCCAGGATATTATTTATTAGGCAAGAGATTTCTTGAAATTCATTCCACAAAAATATCAGCACATCCATCTTCCGTGCTGTCACCAACAGAGATGAAGCACATGCAATCACATTGTTGGAAAATAATACTAACAGATGAAATGCAGATGCCATTACCAAGAAGAAAATTGGGGAGTGTGGGTTTAGACCGATTGTCAGATATGATGGCTTTGGGGATAATGGTATATCTGGGAGGAGAGATGTGAAGAGGATGATAATGATAATGAATATGACACTAAGAATACAAAGCGCAAGAAGGTCAACTTCAAATGGACAAGGAAAGTTAAGAACAAGAAGATCATTCTCTTTGGTGATGATTGGAGCAAGGAAGGAAAAATATAATTAAATTGGGATTACCCTCGAACGAACAAGAGACAACAACCCATTGATCAATCCCACTGTAACACATGGATTGACCACAACAAGTAAACCAAATCTATATTTTGCTGCACAGGTGAGGATGTCAATGAAAAAAAACAGTTGCAGCTGGTCTTGATTGTAATTATACATGTTGTGGTATTAAAGTATGATTTAGTATTTATCCAAGTATAATTTTATTACATTCAATATGTATTTCATAATAATTAGAAATATTGTATTTACACCACGTAATATTATTCAATGCTTCTGTCAATATAGAATAATGGTGTTAGCATTACAACTGTACTTCTTATACAAATAATTCTCCACAAGCATTATTAGAAGTGACAGGGGAATTACAGATAATACACATCCATGCATTCAAAGGTGCATTCAGTGGACTTGGAACAAATGACAACATCAATTCAAATATTATTATTGTAATCATGCTTGCTTCAACTTTGTACAATAGTGTTCAAATGCAACATAGGCTCCAATTCTATATGACTGTGTGTCAACAACAACAATGTTAGAATGGTCATTTAATACAGCAGCAAAGCTATAATTGCTACAGCAGCTGGCAACAGCAATATTGATACCACAATGTTATTCCATGTGCTGCAATCCCAATGCTATAATGTTGACCATAATTGTGGTGCCTTCATATTGATAGGGGGAGCAAATTCATTTGAATTTATCAAAGACAACTGGGTGTTATATCAATTATAGAGCATTGTGTTTCAAGTGATGACATGGCCAGAGATTCAAAGAGAAACAAGCCCTTTATGCATTATCAGACAGTAACAATGGAAATGTAACTGCATTGACTTGCAAGAATAAATCAAAGTTACTTTTTTTAATTGTGCGATGAAAATTCAAAACTTCCACAGTCCATTCAATATAGTACCTATCATATTATTTATCTACTTGTAGGATACTTTTTATATATGGTACATATATTGTTACTGTATAAGCTCAATATTCAAAAATCATTCAACGTGCATTCAAACATTGAATCAGCAATGCTTATAGTTTCATTCCCAATTCCCTTGCTATCAATATTTAAATGTTGCTAAAAAGTGGCACTATTTGAAATTTTCCTTTTGTGGATAAACCTTGAAATCATTCAATGACATACCAATCACTTCTGTTTGAGGCTCCCTTATTACAGACAGTTAAGAAGATCCTATTGAAGAATGAAAAAATAGAAATGTCATTGTTGAGTTGTTGTGATTTTAAGGTTTGAACTTGTTTTTGGAATTGCAACATCCTTCAAAAACTGAACCAGGAATCAAAATTACCACTATATTTTTAATTTTTCATTTATAAAGAATAAATATGAATAACTGAAAACTCACCTTAAATGTTCCAACTCATCTGCCTCAACAACTTTTTCCAGCTCATCAGAGTAAATCTTCCATTGTTGTTGCAACGTTTGTCTTGAGTACATAAACTGATAGTTGGTGCAATCCAAGTGCCTACTGCCTGAGCTGCATGATATATTGTACCAACATTTGGCAGATTCTCTGTCAAGGGAACTCAATTTCAATTTCAAGTCCCAATGTGACACTTCATTTCATCAGAACAGTCAATATTTCTTCTGATGCAAGTTACAGTTATAAAAAGGCATGCATAGAGGGAAGAAGTGACATATTGGATGGATTCTCAAAGAGTTTGATCAATAGACACAATTTGAGATGTTACTGCTGTAGCTGCTGTTGCTGCTACTGTATGGCTTGTTCAACTAGAGGGTGATTGGGGAAGAGACAACACAACCTGATTATCAAATGGCACTTCTCCTTCTTTTGCCAAAAATATTCTTGGCAAGTTGGATGGCTGGAGACCAACCTTCACTCGCTAGTGATTGTCTGATCACTAAAATAGCCTCAATTTAAAACAGCCTCTCAATATTTTTGAGAGGGGGGCTGATAGGTGGAAAAATCTCTTGTAACGAGATCTGTTCAATCAAGTGTCACCATGCTTCTGTTTGCTGGCCATTTTTGATTTGTATTTGCTTGGCGAAACTGTGACAATTGTACACAGTCAAATATGCTTTGACACAAGCAATCATTTTTTTGCACAAAATGTACAATTTTCTACCTGGTATGAATTCTTGATGTCTGATTGATGCCAAAGGTGATGATTTTCTGCATCATATCATCAACTAATGTTAAACAGGTTGTTGTAGTCTAGTCAAATAAAAAACAAAACTATTGCAACTTGCAACACATGCAACAACACCAGTTAATTCCTCATAACCCTGAAAATTATGTTTTATCTTGATTGATGATTGATCTGTATTAATAAGTAATTAGTTACCACTCAATATTGATCAGATTCCACTTGTAATTTCAACACTGTTGAATTTGGTATCAATCACTAATAACATAGCATCCATCAATAATATATTACCAAACAATAATGATTGTTTGTAACTGAGCACTTCTTGTATCACTGAACATACTAAAATTGATCTTCGCCTTGATCAATGATCAATTGAATTGAATTTTGACTACCTCCATACCATTATTACTATTACTTCCTATCAAAATTAAATTACAAAAATGGATTTTTAATTTTATTTTCTGTAGCTGTTCTGTTTTTATTACAATTCAGGGAACTATTGAGTTTGGTGGGAATGATATACTTTTGACACCAAATGTGTTGGAAGTCAGAAGTCTAAGTTCTAAGTTTTCTAATGTGAAGACATTTTTTTCACTGTCAATGAATCATTTAAAATATTCATGCAATGTACTAATGTAGACATCATTCTATTTAGTTAGTAGTATTAATGAATGTACTTTTACAAATAATATCAATTGAACTTAATGATGTTAGCATTCTGTGTGTCAATAAACGAAATGCAAAAGTTTGGTTTTTCTCTAAGCTCTCATTTGGGTGAATTATTGAAAAGCTTGTACACCTTTCCATCATTTGCTTCTGCATAGTTTTGCCACCATATATTTGACATGGTGAAACAAGATGTACCTTTGGCACAATTGTATAGCATTCAGAAATGCACCTGTCTCTTGGTTTGTCAATGAAAATGGATGGAAAATTCTGTTTCTTTGATGTACCAAGCAAAAATTCTGATATATATCTCTCAAACAACATCTTTTATCATAGTCCTTTCCCTGGCCAATTCAATTAAGTAATGATGCCCATCTTCCCTCTTGATAAACCAAAACAATATGCTCAAATGGATCATCTGTTGTTCCTGATCCACATGTTCTTGCTTTTACCCTGACAAAAACCTCTTGGGGTCAATTTCAAGATGTAAGACGTTCTTCATTATCAATATTTAAAATTAAATACTTCATTTTGTTTCCAGCCAAATTTCTACATCGCTGATTAGGACTCTCATCCTATTCCTCTTCAGGAATTAATGCTTCACTATTGACTCTGTACCTCAGGGTCCATCTACTCATGTCACCAAAACACCCCTTTTGTTTTATGAACCACATTTTGAGATTCAAGAAAAATTTCCATTTGTTCCATTGAAACTACTGCACCCCACTTTCAATCAATTGGAAATGTATGAATAACAAAGATTGTAGCAATAGGGGCCTAAAGAGAATTATTAACCATATCTGTCCTCAACAATCACACCATTGTTGAACAAATGTTGATTAATTTGAGACACTTTCACTTTTTTGACTCATCTAGTTAATTTTGTGGTGACTCAGTCCTTCTGATTTTCCTCATGTTAGTGTTTAATTTTTTATTACTATTGCCATTGCTATCATGATTAAAAATATTTCTGTATAGTACTTTATTGACAGTTACTGTGGTATTACCAAATTTTACCAGGTACTACTGGAATTCACCCAAAATTCTATGATAACATCAAATAGCCTGACCCAGTAAGGATTTTTCATATGATTTTTGCTACCTCATTAAGTTTCGCACCTTCCAACTTTTGAATTATTGAATTTTTGTTCACTGATTATGTGGATTCATATCTAACCTTGAAACTAAGTGTTTTTATGGCACTAGGTAATTTTTGTGCAACAACAAAAAATAAAATACATGGGGTGCAACAAATCACCTCATCTTTGAGACCCACATTGTTAATTCTCACCTCTTGGACCACTTCTCCTGCCCTAACAGTACCCCCCAAAACATCTACATTGCCTCCTTATTACCCTACCACCCCAAAATTGACAAGCCCCTTGATACCTGGGAAGTTGTCACCACCTATGATAACACAAAGACTCCATTTGTGCCCACACCATCACCACCCCTCCCTTCTAAGGTAAAAACAAATACCACCACTATAAAATCCTTCCAAATCCATGAGGCCATCTCCTGCACCACCAAGGCCCTGGTGGCCAAGAAGACTACAACAGCCTCTTTGCTGTGGGCAGGAAGCTCCACCAGCTTGAACAGAGGATGACCATCTCCAAGTTTGTCATTGTCAAGGGTCAGATGCAGACAATGAGGAAGATGGTAAAGTAACATCAGCAATGATGCCAATGCAGAGACATTGATGGGTTAGAGGGATGGGGATAGAAACACAAAGGCGATGAGCTTCTTGGTGGAGACAAACCTGCTGGACCTGCTTGTGCCCAACAATGCAAATGTCATCCCATGCAATCTTGCAGTCAACAGATCCACCACAGGAACAGGGGGTATATTGTGGAAGTGAGTGCAGCCAAGATGTCCGAGAGGAGGAGGAGGAGGAGGAGGAGGATAGGTAATAGATTGGCTTCAATGAGAATATTTCTATCATGCTGCAGTTTGTGGAGTTGGGGTCAAGGGAAAAGGCCAATTCGGAGGTTTTTGATTGCATCAGTTTGGATCTGTAGAGCATAATATTGCACTGTTTACTTTTGTCATTGGTAGTTGTTGATGTTCTAGTGGATAGTAACATAACAGTAAAATTATTCAATATCATTTTCATGGTTAACATGACTTGTAAATTGTAGTATTAATATGTCACAACATTTGTTTCAGGGAATGGTAACTTACACTAAAAATAATGGCAGATTGCGCTAAATTTATGTCATACAGGGTATTCCTGTGGCATTACTGCTAGTAACAGTAATTTACCCATCAAATTATGGTAACAAAAACAGTAACTAGCAAAATAGGTACCATAATGTTGTGGTTACTCTTGTGCCAATGGTCAAGAAGAATTAGGTCTCCTTGTTTGGTAAAAGGTCTATTTTACATAGTATTTTCCATTTGTGACTAAATTGTGACTAAATTGTGATTAAATTATCCACCTCAATATTGTATATTAGTTAAATTTATTTTCAGACAATTGTATAAATTTATGATATTTATATTAACATTTACTGTGAAACTATCCAAACAAATCTCAAAGATCAGAAGTAATCACTGATATCACCATCATAGTGTAGGTCTTCCTTCTATTTGCTTACTAGAAAGTTCAATATATCCCATGTAATTACAGGTATCATTTATAACCATCATCATGTCATTAACATTAGTACTGTACATATATCACTCTTTTTATCATTTTTACAGTAAAATACATAGTATATATACTCTCTAATGTTCAAAACTCTTCAAGGTGAGATTCACCTCCCAGCATCAGGAAGACATCATTGTCTTGATGCTTCACAAATCAAATATTTCATCATTCTGACACTTAATTGTAAAATACAGCATGAAAAATTAATTCATTATAACACCATGTAAAATTATTCCTTGGTTGGCAACTTCATCATCATAAGAATGTATCCTCATGTGATCATATTTGTTTATGGTGATTATTTGTTGATTGCATTTTTATGCCCCTATAGGAGGCAGAAAGTTTACTTGAGAATCATGCTAGGATTTTTCTTGTATCTAGTGCAATTAATGATTCTTGCAAGTATTGTAATATATAATTGTTACCAACTACAGTCTCTTCCATCAAAAAGGAATTGATTAACAAATTGGGAATGGAACTGGTTCCAGGAAACATTTATATGCTGATAATGATGCCAAGACTGGAATAGCTATAAACTGTACAGAATGGCCACAGTACCTCAATTAACAAAGAATTCAGGTAAGTAAAAAATTTTTGTTTGTTATTATTTCATATTCTACATTTTCTTATAAAATTTGAGGAATTAACATTCCATGACTTAAACAGGGACATGTTTAAGTGCTCCCCATTGATACTGTCTACATTTGGAAATCTCATTAATGGACTGGCAATAGATTTCATATCTACCATGTAATGATGATTAATTGAAGTATAAATTTCATATTCAATTTGACATGTTTTTGATACTCCATTGCACAATTTGCCACAACATAAGTTGATTATTAATAGGGTTTTCCGTTTTAATCTTTTCAACTGTCTCACAATCGTCAATTTAATTTTTGGTTGGTATTCCAGTTGCTATATATTTGAAAAATCCATGTATTCTTGAAAATTTGTTTGATCATCAAAAATTCACAATACAAAAGTTGTTCTATTTTGCATGCATGATGATTCACATCTCTATTGTTATGGTTTAACTTACATTTTGAGTAACTGTTAATGAAAAAGGCAATACTGTATCCGTTTAATGTCAGATGTTTCAAAACCACTTCCAAAAAGTTAGCATTAATAATGCATAGTTCATGATTCTTCCAATCATGCCATTTCATCATTTGATCCCTATCTTTTTGTTTGTTAAGATTGATTGGCTGACAAAAAATTTGCTATGCATGACACTGATGTTATAATATCTTCATCAGTATTTCCAGAACCTCCATAAATTTCACCTTTAGTTAATTATGTCATCAGCTATATTTATCATTATTGCTTCATAATTTCAAGTGGAAACCTGTAATGTTAACAGCTTTTCTTTGTGTATTTGTTGCAGAGAGATTGTAATTGGTTGTTGATCCATAGAGCTTCATATATTTTGAGATTTTTGACAAGACATGAGACTTCGGTGTATTCTAGTTCATTTAATTTTCACATGATCTATCTCTGAGATAATTGGAGAGAATTTTTTTGTTCATATTTTATGGCCTGATCCAATTCTTGACTTCCAACAAACGATTGTTGTTGTGACACCAATTCTTGTAACAAAATTATGTATAGCCATCTTTATCATTTCCAACAAAAATAAATCAATCTTTTGCAATTTTGCTTCAAAATTTCTTGTCCTGCTAAAGTAGAAATTGCAATAAAAATAAAACGTAAATGGCAATTCCACCTCAAACCACTGGAATTGGTATATTTCTGATGATAAATTTCATCTTGATCATTTTTCATTTTTGTTTGTTTTGTTTTTGTGGTTTATCACTTAAACTAACGATCTTCAATATCAGTGATTAATAAATCCTATTTCCAAAAGTATGTAGTCCTTCTGGTGGTACCATTCTATGGATTCCATGAATATTGTCAGTTATTGATATATCTTTGATGTTAAATGCATTATCCACTACATAATTCAATTTTCTTTCACTTTAGTATCATTGTATGACATTATCTCTGATCCTTAATTTATCACAATGTCACATATTCACATTCAGGTAAAGGTGAACTTAAATCTTCAAACAAAAACTTACAATCCTGATAAAGATGTTAGACTTTTCAATGATTTATTTTGATATCCACAAAGATTATTGTTACCAACATCCTCTACTAAGACAAGATGAATCCATTGCCTGATAACTACATTTTTTCCTAATAATTTTGTTTTTGTCCCATTCGACTTATGAAGGATGGAGAAACCATTGAGAACAGCCCTCAGGGAACTGTGTTGACTTGAAATTTATGTCCAGATGTAATTACAGAAGACTTCTCTTCTTGGTGTGAAAAATATGGAACCAAGACACATCCAAAACTCAGATTTATTTTGTTTACTCCAACAGAAAGTGCCAAGAGTGAATATTACAGGGGTGTTCTCCAAAGTGCCATAAAAATCCAAAAAAAGATTTCTCATAAAAGATAATCAAAGGCAAAAGGGAGTCGTTTGTATGACAATAGAACCTATTCATGGCATACTTGTGAAAATTTCCAGTATGGATGTCTCTACAAAGATTTTATCTCCTTGTTATTGGTTCACCACTGAATATATTAAAAACCTTTATGAAATATTTTTAATATTATTTCTTTATCATGAATTATAGTAGTTACAACAATAACAAAGTTGTAAGCTGGTACAGTGGCTTTTAAACCTGTTGACATATTTGTGTTCAGCCCATTGGTGCAATTCCTAAACATTATTAGATATTGCAACTTTTGTCGTACATGACTTTTTTAGAATGCCAAATGGGTAGATTCCAGTAGATTATTTTATTACAACAATTATAACTTAACCAATTTGACACTTCATGATGAAGTTTCATATGACACAGATGCATTTGAAATATTTTTTGGCAGTGAATCTGAGCTTTCATCAAAGGAGGTAGATTCAAACTATCAAGTTTATAAGTAGTAGTTTCAATGTACAAAATATTTAAAAGCTGAGATAAATCACTGGCACATCCTTCTTCATTGTTGTTTCCAAAGGAAACATCTACCATCAATGTGGAAGATAACTCTTGAAACTGTTCATGTAAACCCTTTGAAACCTTTAAACTGGATAGTGTTCAGTCAAAAAAGAATCATTTAGTGGTAGAGATTTTAAGTCTTGATTGAAATTTCCTTGTCCAATTCATTTCTTCATTTTAATAAGAAAAAACAGATTTTTATTGGAATTCTTTAAAATGCACTGGATTTTGAATATGATTCAATGGGATCTATAGCTTAAAAGAGATTTATGAGATGAACACTTCTTCTTACAATAATGACAATGATACATTAATATGAAATGATAATTTTGTTATTGCCCATGATTACATGATAAACTAATGTAATCCTACACATTTTGTGTATTGTTGTTATCTTTTACCTATGATATCATTGTTGTATCAAAACTTGGAACTCTTGTGACAGAATCAAAAGCATTGTAATGTGATGGAACAAATCTTAGATATTGTTTTTTCATTGACAGAGCATCAATTGTTAAAGGAAACTGTAAATTTGTTGAAAAAGGAGAAAGTATGAATAAATGAATAACACCTGGAACATTTCAATTAGAAATTAATGATGTCTAAAGAGAATATTGAAAAACAAATAAAACTACAACTCTTGGTTTATTTTACATGAATTCATGAGTATTAAAATTACTTCACAACTGCATTGTGCTTCTTACAAACCAGATTGTATTGTACTAGTAAATATACACTATTAAAACACAAATTATATTATTGACATGCCAGTAATTCTCATAATACCAAAACGGAATACTTACAATATCATTGCAAATCATTTCACTACAAAATTAATGATGGCAAAAAGAAATATTACTATTCCATCTATGATGACATCTACAGATTTCTCACTTAATGACACAGAAAGCAGTGCCAATGACAGTTTCCATGCATAAATGATAGGCAAAATTACTAGATTGTCTGTGGAAATCAAAACATATGGAACTAGAATTGTCAGCTGCACAATAATATAATCAAGTTGACAATTTTACTAGAAGGTACAAAAAGGGAACACAAAAAAGAATTTTTGGGTTGTACTAGAAGGGTGAAAGCAATTGAAAAAGTAAGTCTATTAATGGTTTTGATGAAGACCAAACTAACCGATTTATGTGAACAAATCTATACTCAGTTATTCAGACACATTAAAATCAAGTCAAAAGAATTTCATTATGGAACAATGTCAAGGGAACAATGTGTCACAGGATCTCAAATTGTGGCATCAGTTGGCAAAATGCAGTTAAAAAGATAACACACTGAAATAAAAGTTTAGTGACCATGAATAAAGTGAAATATTGTAGTCTTGTCAATAGTTCAACCCACAAATTTCAAAAACAGTTCATCCGTATGATACAACATTGTTATGTTATCATATTAGTAAGTTAAAGTACTCATATGGAGATTACTATTGTAATAAAGTGATACTTCAAGACATTGCTGACATCAGGATAGTATCAAACTATACATACCTGTATGTTTGTGAGTACATAAAATTTCTTACAGAGAAGTCTATGAAATTAATGAGAACATAAATGCCAATTTACTTTCTGTAAACAACAAAATTCTGATATTGTAATTTATGAGAACAAATGGAGAAATGGAACAATCAATCAAGGCAAAGAAGAAAATATCATGACACAGATTTAATGGACTCTTTGTTGTCAAATTTGTCTTAAAACAATGAAAAAACATCAACATTACAAAGACAAGCCACCTCTTAAACAAGCAAGATACACCTATGTGTCAAAAGGAAGGAAAAATATCTCAAATTCTGATGTCTGATGATTGGAGTCAAGAGGGGAAAGAGAGATGTTTTAAAACTTGAAAAATCTAAACACTATGACAAATCATAGCATGGGAATACTTCAATTCACAAACAAATATCTACCTTACTAACTTCTCCAATACATTGCCTCCTGTCAATCTGCTACATTCATCCTCTGCTTTTCACCCCCCTCCCATCAAATTCCTCCACAAACCCTCTCCCTAACTTAAGCCCAACATAGGAAAATTCATTTGATCAAGATTGCCTCCTTTGGCTACCACTCTGTACCCTCTCAGGCAACTGTCAACATCTCACCAACTATATGTTTTTTTGGAATCATGCCTGCCTCCTTCCCCCTACTCCTCATCTCCCCTCTCCTCAATTATGCACATCTCCTTTAAAACAGACACTTTTCCCAATTTGTACTCTTCTTTGTTCACCCCCACTATCTCTGTCTACAACAGCTCCCTCAGCCTCCCACTGTCAATGGTATTGCCATAGCCGCCCCTCCCCCCTCCTTCATCCTTGACAATTTTCTTGTCAGCAAACTTTCCAACCATGACAGAAAAGCTACCATGATATGAGACATGGTCCCATTGTCTTCTTGTTGATATCTGCACTTTCTTCATCTCCACCCTCCTCTCACAATTACATGCCCGACTTGGTTTGGGACTGGGGAGGTGAATTGCTGAGGGTACCAACTGATCTGATCTTTCAGCAAAGTGCACAATGAGGGGAAGGGAACTGGTACTGCAACAGGTGGTAGTTAGGCTTGGGGGTGATGATCAGGACTATGATTAGAGGGGTGGAAGTAAAGAAGTTTGTGGTGTGTAGCAACAGGACAAAAATCTCTGCTCTAGTTGCATTGCAGGAAAAGGAACTTCTGAATGTAATGCTGTCTGCTGAGGAGAATTAGAGTTTGTTACAGGGCATTGAGACCAAAAAAGGGGGTGCACTTTGAATAACTTGGGACTAACAAATGAGGAATCCCAAAACATAAAAGGGATGATGCATTCTTGGATGGGTTTATGAGTGCTGTCATCAACAATTCCAGCAACAGCATGATCAGCATTGTTTCCCAAAATGCAAGCAGCCATGGGGAGACAAGGGATGAGGCATTTCTACTAAAGAAGATGCCACTGAAATACTTCTATGTTAAGTTTTTGTGGAAAAATGTGACAAAGCTATGAACATGTCATAACCCAGACCAAGTGGAATTTTTGAAAATTTTGACATTTTTGACTGACAACAAGACCAAGCTAATTCTGGTATTGATTTGGAAAGAAAGCAATGACTCCCATGACGGCAGTGGCATGTTGACAACATAATTATAACAGGCTAAATGTTGTAACATTCCAAAACAACTTGTCTGTCATTGACATGGAGTTTCTTTCACCTTCAAGTCACATGTCAGAGGCCTGTCATGGTCACTAATCATGAATGAGAAATTGACCCACTTGAGATGAAAAAGCTATTATTCCATATTTGTGATGTAGTGGTGGGCACAAGAGGGTTACTTACACAACAAGGGAAATTTTTTTATAAACACAAAATAAAAATGCAAATTAAAGTCATTTGTGTATGAATTAGAGTTGGAAGTGGTACATTCAAAAGTTTTCTTTTTATATTGCATTTTTGAATTGAATTTTACACTCCCTGCAGCCTGCAGTGAGGTATGAGTGCATTGCCGCGCCCAAAAATTCTGACACCAAAAGATATGCAATGCAAATGCAAAAAATGCATTGTATTGTGTCAGTTCACCTCTTCCCCCCTTTTTCCCCTCTGATTGTGAAAGAAATTATTTTTTTCATTTTTTTTTCAAATTGACCTCATAAAACGAAATTGGGGTAAC
>JALLPE010000477.1:0-17136 GCA_036940025.1 Conticribra weissflogii
ATTATCATAGCCCAGCTGCAGACAGTTAGGGGACGCCCTTCCTTAGCAGCCAACAAATCTACATAATAACAAGTATACCTAAATGCATCGCTGAATGAATAATCGTCCACAGCTTCGATGAATCCCAAGATTTCAGTACTTTCTCCGTTGGCATCGGTGATTACGAGCTTCCAAGTCTCCGTGCGAAATTGTTCCACGTTGTAGTAAAATGATTGCATGCACACCCCCGAGCAATAAGCCATGCAACTGTCCGTGTGCGCGCTGCATTTATTGCCAAGCAACTTCGTCAATGCCGGTGTATTACTGACGAGAGCCGACGGTCCGGTGGACAATCCCGTGCGGTCGAGAGATCTGTTTAGGTCGTTGATAACAATGTCATTAAACCCAAAGGTTTGCATTGCGCCACATCCATCGAGCACGTATCCTCTCGAATCTACTACGCGAACGTTTTCCCACGATGAAAGGTAATCAAAGTGGGTGTCGTAATATTTGTAGCTATCCATGGCAATGGGCCAGCTGCTCGCGCAGCTACCGGTATTTTTGTCTGAGGAACATAGAATAATTTTGACAAGCAATGCGGTTTTATCAAAATTTGGATATGGACGATATGATAGTCATGAGAAGCTTACCGAAATCTGAGAAGGTCACATTCTTCATACGCATACCATACCCCAACACATGTTCCCCATACAACCACCTTGTATTCATCATGACGATGCCTTGAAGATTCCAACTCGAACTCGCACACAATTTAATCTTATTGTTGGTAGCATCTCTGAAAACGTCCGTATACCCCATGATCTGAAAATCTTCGATTTTGATCCCATCCGATCGTGGAACGCGCATTCCCCATTGATTGTCGGCGAGGATGCCTCGGCGAAACATGGCTCCGTGAAGGTTGTTGCCGAGGATCCCGTGTTGTTGGTTCCGGTAGGCCATGGTGTTTTCGAAGAGAGGGATGTTTATGTCGTCGCCGAAAGTGAAGTATTGTTCAAAATTGTAGAAGACAAAGCCTTGCCACCTGTTTGATAGGCAGAAGCAATAGTTAAGACATTTTTGTAACCGGTATAAGTGCGCAAGGTGAAATAGACAAGGTCTGGTATGCAACAAAACTCACACGTTGGAATGAGACTTGTTGTCCTTGAAGGTCTTCATGGCAACACGGCGAAGATTCCCGTTATTTGTACTGACAAGATCTTCTCCCAAAGTCTTGGCATTGTTGTACATGTAAAACCTAAAAGATAGAGGAAAATTTGGTGGTTGAGAAGATGTAATCAGGAAGATGACGTTTTCTAAGTGAAATTTTCCTTCGCGCAACTCTTATATATCTAAAGGTTCCTCACCCACGTCCATCGCCACCAGCGGCGACATTCCCTATGTATTCGTTGAGTGGACTCCACATGAAGAATGTGGCCCTGCTATGGTCGCTGTGACCTAGGAAATGTAAAATTGTCATTCGTGCAAAGAGTGGCATATATTGCATTGAAAATGGATGATAGTTTGTTAGCAGGCGAAATTCATTCCAAACGACAACGTAAAAACCGCAACCGACACCACTGTCAACACAATATTGTACTCACCATCCAATTGACTCCCACTTCCAATCACATCATTGGTCCTCACCCCAATATTTCCTCTCACAATGTTATCTACACTTTCATGCCCAAAGAAATAACAATGCCCAGCAGTCTCATAAGCCACATTACTCACGACTGTCACATTCGACGTCCCCTCCACGACGATACAACGATGATTAGAGTTACGAATAGTATTCCTCGCTACGGATGATCCGGGTACATCTCCATTGTACAAAAATTGAATAGGAAAGCGGTTTTTCCCCAAAACTTGTCCCATATTTTGAAAGTCGACTCCTTCAATGATCTGGGAAACACCGGGAGTGTGAAGGATTTGGAGGTATCCTCCCGATTGGGCGGGGTGAGGATCTGTGGAGAGGAATTCGCCTTGGATGACGATGTTCCGCGAGAGGAGCGTTATTTCTGCTCCTCGACCGGGTGATTCTTCTTCGGAGGTGATGGGTGTGGTGATGGTGTCGATGGAGTCATGCAGAGTGATCGAAGCAGTGATCCCATCGGCATTGGGGGCAATGGTCGAAAGCACGGCATTGTGACCGTCGAGACTGGATAAGGTGGATGAAGTGATGTGGATTTCTGAATTCGGTCCCCAACGGGAGGAGATCCCCGAGTCCTTGTCTCGCAATGTGAATCCTTCCGTTTTGGAAAGGAGAGGGGACCAGGTGGTGTAACTCGTTCCATCGGTCAAAGACGAAGCGGCATCGTCGTGATCCCATCCCCGCAGATTCAACTTGCCTCCGGCCACCAAAATCGGTTTCTTCCCGGCATTGAAGGGAGTGCCCTCCACACCTTGATTCGAATCGGCGGGACGAAACCAAACATCGCTGTCACCCGTCAATATGATCCTCGTCGAAAGATTTTCCGGCGCAATCAACCGATTATTGATGATCTCCAATTCTCCTTGAACAAAAATATAAGGCGTTTTGATCACCGTCTTCCAATTGGGTGGAATGTACGACTTGCCGATGATATCGAGCCCGCCAAGATCGAAGGTGCGTCCCCAGGGTAAATCATATTTATAGCAGGTACCGCAGGGAATTATGATGGGTGCTCCGTTAGCGGCGTTTACCAAGGTGGAAAAGAGCCCCGTTGGTGTTTTGTGGCATTGGGAGGTCGTTGGGAGGGAAGGAAGGTTGCACGAGAGGGGAGCGAAGGTTCCTATTGTAGAGGTTGATAGATTTTGGAGTCTACGGCCTTTGTTTTTGTTTTTGTTGATCTCGTTGCGTTGGTCGTTGTCGTTGTTGTGGGTGGATGGCAATTCAAATCCTTTGGCATTGAGATATCGAAGATGACGACGCGAAGCGGCTTCGGTACTATTGTTCAAATCGCCACTTTCCAAATTATTCTCTTCGACGTGATCTCCCCCTTCTCCAAATCTGTTTTGAGCATACAAAAACGTGGCAAGTTCCAGCTCGTACACCGATTCGTCGTATTTATCTCCCTCTTCATATTCCTTTTCTCCTCGTTGTGGCATTTCGGCAGCATTGACAATGACAGTAGCAGCACTCTTGGGCTGACGACTCACTTCCTGTTTATGAGAACTGGCCCCATCCTTGGAATAGTCCACGCCATTGTTTCCATCACTGCCATCACTATCATTGACACTACCGTTATCACCAATCTCATCGTCCCTCACGACCAATTCATCAATGCCCATCTCCAGCAAACTCTTGAGTTCTTCCAATGGGACCATGGCGTTGCCACCACCACCTCCACAAAGAACGGAATCCTTGGCATCAACGGCGCTTCGGCGTTTATCCGCGTCGGATGGTGCATTTTTGGGCAAGAATTGTTGTTGGCTCTCGGACGACCCAGTCGCATTGGCATGTTCTTCGCTTGCATGGGAAATTCCCAGCAACAGAAGGACGGTGGTGGAGAAAAGAATGGAACGGACGAATGCCCTCATGGTAAAAATAGGACACACACCTCCGGCTGCGTTTTTTTTGCTAGGAAGATGCTCAATTTATTGGTTTCGTTTTTGGATCCTTGCTGATTTCTATTTGACTGGCTTGGATTAATTATTCTTGTTGTTCGATTGATCCCTTGGAGCTTAATGATTCTGGCGATCGAGATTTTCGGCACAGGCGAGTATAGATGATGAGATTGGGAGCAACTAATTTGAATAAGAAAAAAACGAAATGACCTGCCGACGCTTGTCGAGATTTTGTGACAAAAATCAGTATTTGTGACCTACCATGACACACAACCGGAATGTTCCCGAAACTGTAGTTTGTACGAAGAGCAGTAGATATATTTGTAACATCAAGGGAATATACATTTGTAAAAAAGTCTTCAATCTATTGCCTACCACCACTAGTCATCGGGAAATACGAGTTCATGGAATATTATCGTATATTCATATTCACGTAAAAAAATATTTGATGTCACAATTTCATCATTTTGTAAAGAGAGTGCATTATACACATTCATTCTTATTATTTTTATTTTCCATTCTTGTAATTGTACTCACCGACCCCTCCCACCACTCGCCATGGAGAGATTTTGTGACTGAATTTTGTGACATTCTGTTACACGAGCGGTACTAGTTACGAGTATGTACTATCGCAGTCACATAGGGGGAGGTCATATATTATAGCCCAACGGTGGTACGAAATTATCACATTTTTTACAATAAACCGCATACTAAACACTGAGAGTTATTTCGTTCTTCATTGACATTCCAACAAAGGCGACAGTGATGGGCACCAATAATATTACTGTGTAGATGATTTTAAGAAAAGTCCGTCCCAATTCAAGACAACAATTTAGGCGATGTTGGAGATTTACTGGAAAAAATCATTTCAAATTTATTCTTGACATTCCCAAGAATTTCATTTTCAAAATTTTTTGGTGCAGGAAGACAATGGATTAGCGATAATTTCTACAAAATTCATATGTCAAGAGATACCGGAAACAAATTGTTAATCCAGTGTCGCCCAGATTGCGAATTTATAATTTTTGCATTAGCTTCTCCAAGACAACCACCAACCCTCCTTCTTCTGTCTTGATTGATGTAGGCTCTCTTTCCATCACCATCATCATCCCCTGCATCTAACTTCCAGTGTGGTCCACTTGTATAACTTATTCATCCCCTCTGAACCATTTTAAGACACAATGACCCTCTTTCTTTCAGGAGTTTTGTTCATAACCATTGTCATCACCTTCATCTACCTTCCATTGTGGTCATGTTGTATGACCCTTTCAACCCTTCAAATAATGTCATCTCATGGTGTAGACAATTTATTGGACTTTTCCAAAACAGTCAATCCCCAGAAGTTGCACAGTAATCCTAAAAATAAATCCAAACAATCATTGGCTTTCGCCAGTGTTTCTAACAATAAAGAGCCAAGACATGTCCTTACAAACCCAGCAATGAAAATGTTGATACTTTGGGTCCACCTCAACCATGTGCTTATGACTCCAGCAATAACAATACTGATATAGGGTGTTCAACATCTACAAGTTTGACACCATCTGAAATACAGGAAATCATCAATCAGAACATGCATAGTATCATTTGATCCATGGGTTGGGTCTATTCCTTTCCCTCTGTATAAATAGGACAAGCACATGGCCAGTGATGACTCCATTTTTAAAAATGACATAATGCATATCGATATTGCCATTTGCTTGAATGGACAAGATAAACCTACCAAATGATTGTATTTTTGTTGAAAAACATACCCACCAACCAAATCATGTTCTAACAAAATTCTAAACAACATTATTAACTGGATTCATCTAAATCATGATATGGAGAAGTCTGCTCTTGCTAGTGGAATTCCCATCCTCAGTCACAGAGGGTAGAGTAAGTAATCCAGTAAATACTGCAAACTTTTCAAATGTTCCTATTGTTCTTGGAAAAATATGAAATAAAGGGCAAAGCAACCAACTGAGGAGATGCCTCTGAGATCAACCACACTTACAAATGACAAACAAAACAGCCAAGGTATTGAAGGAAAGAAAGGGGCCAAGAGGGTGAAAATGACTGACAAGGATGAAATATGCAAGTTCAACTTTTCCATCATGTGGGATGAATACAGATAAACAAAAGAAGTGGCAATCATTTACACAATGGACATCCAAAACCTCATGATCCCACTTTACCATGGTTTGTCAAGAGAGATTTCAGAAAGGCTCCCTTGAATGGCTTGTTATCATTATTTTGCAATGATGACCACCAACTTTTCTTTCAATAATAGGAATGAAAAATAGATTAAATGCCCAAGAAATACGTCTCAGATGTTAAAAATACATGAGATGAAAACTACTAAATAACGTGTGGTGGATATACTAAGACAAATAAATATGAAAAATAAGTACATTTTGAAAATATGTCACAACTACTTACTTACTCATTTTTTTCTTAATACTTCTTATCTATTGCTTCCTTTTATTTTAGTATATTAATATTTAAGAAAATTATAAGATTAAGTCATTATGGTACTACTGTTGCAACAGACAACAAGGAAGATGTGCACAGGGTAGCAGAGAGGGCAAAAGTGCACAGAGTGATGATTTCAGAAAATTTCACAGTTATTGGAAGCAACACAAGCAAGACCAGCAATACCCAACAACTCATTATTTTTCATTTTTGATTTGGGGACACTAAAAAGTCACATTTTGTGGGTAAAAAATTTGTCTACTCTACTTAGAATGAAATCCCAAGCTGTGTATTATGATGATTGAGGCTAGGATGAAATTCCCACATTGTTATAAACTATAATATGTAATCATGAACATAAAAAATGTTACAATGAATATGACAATGAAAGCTTCACAAGATGTTTATACATTCAATCAAACTCTATCATAGTAAATGAACCTAGAATGGTAATTTCATCATAGTTGTTCATTTATGATAAGATGTACAAAAGAATTGTTACAATTGGTGCAACAATGGTATTGTCCTCATAATTCTTATGTCAAAATGTCAAAAATCAATGAAACAAGCAAACTGAAGAGTTACCCAAGCTGTATGCGGTGATAAAGTTCCCATCACATAAGTGTCTGTATTTGAGTAAAAATGTGAAAAAATAGTTACCATATGAAAGCTTAAAAGGCATTGAAAATACCAGTGCATACATTTACACCAACTGTATATTTTGATACATGACGCTAGAGAGAAGGTTCCAAAATATATCATGAGATATACAAAAGAATTGTTACTATGAATGTAACAATTGCAACTTTCACATGATTTTTTCTTAAATGACAATGAAAAAAGAAGCCTGAACAGCTAAACAAGCTGAATATTACAATAATTGAGGGTAGGATGGATTTTCTATCATGTGGTTGTCTAAATTAATTAGTAATGTAAATTTTCTTACTATGGGTATAACAATGACAGATTTCACAATTTTTTGTTGCAAAATGAAAAATACAATGAAAAAACATATTCATACTTCCAATCAAAGTTTATATTACAATGATTGATTCTGAACCATATAGTTGTTCATATCAGATAAAAAATACAGAAAAAATGTTACCATAGATGTACCAATGAAAGCTTTTGCAGATTTTGTGTTTCAAAAAGTCAAAAAACAATGAAAAAACGAATGGAACAATTATCCAACCTGATATCATGATAATTGAGGAAAGGATATATTTCATTTAATTTGGTTTTCTGTATTTAATCAGGTATGCAAAAATTATTACCATGTGTATAATAATGACAACTTTCACTGGATTTGTGTCTCAAAAAGTCAAACTACAATAAAAGTTCAAAATCATATATTTAAGTAATTTGTATATTATTATGATGTTGATAAGATGAAGTTCCTACCATTTCATTTTTATATTTGATTAGAAATACAAAAACCTGCTACCTTGAGTGTAACAATGTCATCTTTCACATATTTTTGTCTCAAAAAGTGAACAATCTGAAAGAAAAAAAATGAAGCAAGCTGTACATTACAATAGTTGAGGCTAGGATGGAGTTCCTATTGTGTGATTGTCTAGATTTCATCAAATATGTATAATATGATAACATGGGCATGACAATGAAAGCTTTCATTGGATATTTATCACAAAAAGTCATAAGACAATGAAAAATCAATTTCATCCATTCACACTAGATTTATATTAGAATAATTGAGGCTATAATACAGTTCCCATGATTTAGTCATTTATATTTGAGGAGAATTACAAAATAATTGTTACCATGAAAGTTGATTTATTCATTTATATTTGAGGAGAAATACAAAATAATTGTTACCATGAAAGTAACAACAGCATCTTTCTTACAACTTGTTGTCACAAAAAGTCAAAAAAATAAAGGATAAAAACTGAATAATTACCCTAGCTTAATGTTGTGGTAATTTAGGCTAGGATGGAGTTTATAATATGTAATTGGAATAGAGGTCCCATTTTGTGGTTGTCATTATTGAATCAGAATTGAAAAATAATGTTACCATGGGTATAACAATGAAAGCTTAAATACTAAAAATAATGTGGGTGCAGCAGTGAAAGTTTGTACATATTTTTGTCTCAAGTTATTTTTCGTGATTGAGACTAGGATGCAGTTCCTAATTTGTGGTTCAATATTTAATCATTATGTAAAAATGTTATCATGGGTTCTTACATAGTCTTTTTGTCTCTATCCAGTTGCTTTAGCGGTGTATTAATGATTGATGCTATGATGAATTTATAATCACAGCGTTGTTTATTAGTAATGGTAGATATCAATATTTGTGATCATGGGTATTACAATGCCATTTTTCAAGTATTTTTGTGTACAAAATTGGAATTTGGTAAATGAAGTGAGAAGACAATAAGATAACCAAATTGTACGTTCACATACATTGAAAGAAAACCACAAAAACAATTTCCACAGTTACACAAGCTGTAAGTTATAATATTTAAGACAGGAGAAATGTTCAAGTTTGATGGTTATTTGTATTCAATAAGAAGGTATACAATACAAATTTAGGCTGGAGAAATGTTTTGTTGAGATGGGTGTTTTAATTTATTGATGATGTTTGTGTTTGTCACAGTGGCAATTTTCATCCATTTAATGTCTCAAAAACTAGAAAGTGGGAAAATATTAGTATTCACAATTATACCAATAAAATGTAATTGAGACTAGATAAAATCCATACCTGATGGTTGTTTGTGTTTAACAAGAAATAAAACATAATTGACAATCTTCATCTGTTACTTTCTTGAGAAGTAAAAGTAGAAAAAACTAATGACTGCAATCACACAAGTTGTGTATAATAAGTGGAAATGGAGGGATATTAACGTTGGATTGTTGTACTTATTCTATGGTTTATAAAATGGCAATTGGAAGTAATATAATGGTGATTTCCATTGATGTTTTGTCTCGAAAAGGGGATGGTATAAAAAACAGTCCTTATGATTCAACAAGCCATATTATAACCATTGAAGCTGGTGAAAATTTTATATCAGGTGGTTTTTTCTTTTCAAAGAGAATTCAAATTTTTGATGCTGGACATGACAATGGTTTTTTAAAGTATAGTTTGTCTTGAAAAGTGGAAAGTAGAAAAATTAGTGCTAATGATTCCACCAGCTACATGGTACAATTAATGAGGTTGGGAAAGTTTTGGTCATTTATACTCCATGAGAAATCAATAAATTTTTGATCACAAGTAAAACAACATACAAATCATTTTTTCTGTTTTATTTGACGCAAAAAGAGGATTATAGGGAAAATTCTGCTTAAGATTACACAAAATTACATGATAATAAATAAGGTTAGAGGAAAGTACAGCTTGTAGGTCTCTATATTCAATGAGGTATAACAATGAGGACTATGGGTATCATAATAGCAGTTTCATGCATATTTTTGTCTGATTGAGGCTGCGGTAAAAATTAATATCAGGTGGTTGTTCATATTCAGAAAGAATTCATTTTTCAATGCTTGGTATGATCATGGAATTTTTCATCAATACTTTGTCTTGAATAGATGAAATTAGGCTAAAACCATTGCTCATGATTTCACTAGCTCTACATTGTAATGTTTGTAGTTGGGAAAAGTTATGGTCATTCAGTACAATAAGAAATCAAAAAATTCTGTGATTATGGGTAATACAATACAAATTTATATATATTCTTTGCCTCAAAAGGTGAAGAGTAAAAAATTCTCATTATTATATTGAAAAGAACAATTAAAACTGAAGAAAAGCTCAGATTGTGTGGTATTTTCATTCAATGAGATTTAAAAATGAGAACTATGGGTTCATGCATATTTTTCCAAGAAAAGTTGAATATGGAGAATAATTATCAATCATAGTACACAAGTTTTGTGTTGTAATGATTGAGAACTAAAATTTTTATCACATGGTTGTTTGTATTCAACTGGAATACAAATAATATGGATCATTTGTATCACAATGACAATTTTCATGTGTTTTGTCAGGAAACGTGGTAATGAGACAAAGAAGAGTGCACACAAAATTCACAAGTGCACACTACATTAATAAAAAAGGTTGGAAACCTATTGAAGCAAAGTATGAATCAATGTCAATGGTGATCATGGGAATCATAATGGTAGTTTTTATCCACTTTTCATTTAGTGTGGTAAAAACTTTATATTCTATTAATTGAGGTTTGGAAAAAGTTCAGATCAAGTATTTGTTTGTATTCAACAGAAAATGAAAAAAGATCATGAGTATTGAACATCAAATCACAATTTTCATACAGTCATTTTCACAAAAGTTGAAAGAATAAAAATACCAAAAATATTCAAGATGTATTTTTAATGATCAAGTTTGGGGAACAGTTCATGAAAACAAAATAATTTACAATTGAGGGTGTCAAAATGTTCAATGAAAATTTTCACACAATATTTGTTTGAAAAAGAAAAATTATCTAAACGACAAAAGAATTCTAAACAGTCAAGACATATTTTAAATTATTTGAGGCTAGAAATAAGTTCCCATCATGTTGTTGTTTATATTTCACAAGAAAGATGGTGATAATGAGTATTGGGTATCATGACTAAAATTGCAATTTCCTCAAAAATTTTGTGTGGAATAATAAAATGATAATAGAAATAATCAAGGACCAATGATGTAGAAGGTGTATATTATAATATTTATAGGAATCAGTAAAGAATGATAAGTAATCAAATCATACCAAAAACTCAATCTTTATCATTACCTATCTACAAATCTTCAATAGTGACAGATATGTCTTATTATGAAGAATTGAGATGTTAAATGTTCAAAATAGTGAATGAAAAAGGACTTCTAACTTTTTAGTGTTGTTAAATAAAGTCACTCAAATCTGTTAGAAATAGAGGGTACATATCAATCCTTTTTTGATATTTAAAACGAATGATTCTTGTATATGACAGAAATAGTGAGTCTAAGAAATACTTCATTGGAGATAGGTGAAATTAGAAGGAATATTGGAAATATTACACTGGAGTTTATAAAAGAAATATCAATAGTCACCATGATACATGAAAAAATATCACAAAAAAAAAGAAATAACACTAAAAAGTCTCCCATATCTATTTTTGCAAACCCCATGAACCCATTATGTAATTATTTTCATTTTATCTGTCTATCATATGCACACAAGCTGGGGAAGTAAACAATTTGCTGTGTTCTATGCAACATCATTGTAAGGTGCCACTAACATTGTGATCACTATTCTGTTAACCATTATAGGATTGTATGGTCTTCTTTGAATAGGGATGATTTAATCCACAAAAAATCTTCCTATATCTGCTTGTTTGATTTTTGTGATGTTGGGTTTTGAATCCAGTCAAAGGCATGATGATGCATCTATTAAAAATTTTCAGCCCCACAGAACTAATCAATGCAAAATCATGTGAAATTTTCTGTTGTTTAATCACACTCTTGGAAAATTCAATATTCCATTTATCAATCATTTTGACAGAATTAATAACAAACAAGACACTCATCATCACCTCAATTTATGACACATCAAGTTTTACAACCTAATCACATGGTGATTCACTAGCAAAATAAGATAAAGCATACGCCAACATCACCATCATACAATACAAAAATACAAAGGTGGTGCTATTAGCTCGCCACCTCTTCTTTCCCCTTTTAATAGAAAATTCAAAGGCACCAACTCTTCCATGACTTCCTGATGATTGTTGTGGAAAAAATAAACTCGCAATATTTTATCTTGTATACCAGACAAAAATTTCTTGACCAAACAATCAACAAATATCATCAACAGACATGCTATTACAGATAATTATATGATTCTTTTGACAACTTGATTGCTGATATATTTCCAACAGCTGATGCTAACACAGATGCTGTGAAAATTTTGTTCCCAATGACAAAATGGTTTATATTTGTTATTTTAGTCATTAGTTGAAATGTTTCCTCATGAGCTACACATTTGGGCATCAAGTTTTTGTTTAATGTTTGAATTCTTCATGTGTCTGTAGTAAATATATGCATGACTATTTTTTTTTAAGAAAAATTCTGTTGCCCATTGTTTGCATATGGTATGTGCCTTGTTGTATGAAGGGGGTTGTGATGTGTTTTGTGCCAAACAAGTCAACAAGTTTAGACCAGATTTATATTTTGTAAATGAAAAAGGTGTAAAATCTACAAAATTGTTTGCAACAAATACTCTTAAGCTCCCTTTGATGGAAACAAGTTGTGATTTCTGTACCTTAAGAAAGGTGCACTCTAGGAATTAAAATACATCTGGTTGGTAGCATTGGGATTTGCTTTTATATCCTGTTTGGATTTGAAAATGGTGCTAAAAGATACCAAATATTATTTCAATTTTTGCAGTCACAACTCACTATCTTTTTTGTACTTTGTCTTTTTCTACAATTGTAAAAACATCCCATTTATGACATTGGTAGATCAAATACGTTGTGTACAAAATTCCCATATGCTAGCTGTAAATGGCCACCAAATATGCATGTATGACTGGGGATGAGTCATTTGCTACATATATTTCATGTGAATGCTTGTATAAGATGTCACTCATCATCACATTTTTGCCTGACAATTTAATTTTTAAGACAACACAAACAAATTGATTCATTGTTACTGTATAACAATGCAATATTAGAAAAAATCCTCATTTGCATTTTTACAATGTTAGTTGATTAAATGTTATAATGCCAACTTCTATCCTTGCAGTGCAAATGGATCAGTATCAAACAGGAAATCTCCCAGAGAATCTATCTACTTATGTACCCATACTCCCTTCTGTAAAATTTAACACTCAATTTACTGTATCAAGCTTTCATGAAATTCAATCAAGACTTCCCCAGTGTAGGGGAAACAATATCATTTAAAGTTCTATTGGACAATATTGAACAAAGTGAATCAAATTAAAAATTCATCTCCTGATAACCAACCAAGATACTTAGCTAAGGTTTAGAAAGTTCCAATGGTATCATTTGAGGAATGGATCAAGAATGGACCTACCATGATGGAATTGAGAAATTGCAATGCACTTAGAGTATCTAAAGGGAAGAGATCCTGATTGTATCATGTTCAGAAAGAATTGTTGCAATGGTTTTATGACAAGCATGTGGATTGTACAAAGTTAGCTGTTAGGTCACTTACACTTCATGCATCAAAAATTATCTATTGTCAAGGGTAAGGCTTTCAGCAAAAAGTCATCTTAAATGCAAAGATTTATGAAGTGACACAATCTTTTGCATGTAAGGCAAGATAAGAACTTATTTTGAAAGTTCTTGTGAAGTCCTGAATACAACAAATGATATTTGAAAAATCTATTAAAAAACTGGAGTGACAAACGATAAATGTATCACTACATCATCATATTTGTTTTATTTTTGTCCATTCATATATTATTTTGTTTTATTATTTTTCAATTTATTATTTTTATTATTTACATCATCAACATAGACAAAATTCAAGCACTTTTAGTAAGAAAGGCATGTAATCACTTTTGTCATAAGAGTGAGATGAAATGGTCATCATACAACTATCAAATACTGACATAATATGTACCACAATAGCTGAAGTAATAGGCAAGTAAGGTAAAAATGACATTTCATTCTAGTTTTCAATCCAGCCCTATCAACAGCAATGGAGCTGAAAGGCTAAAAGCTTGAAGGCAAAAAGATGAGAGGCAAAAAGTAACATTTTTAACTCTTGAAAAGTAATACTCAGATTGACTTGCTCTTTTTGAATTACAAAATGATTACCTGGTTCTATTTGAAGCATGTTTTTTAATTCTAATTTCTACAAATAATTTCTTCAAATACCCTAGTCCCCAATGAAATTGCAAAATCTTTCATTTTAGTTTTCAAACCAGCCCTATTGACAGCAACTGAGCTGAAAGGCTAAGAGCTGAAAGGCTAAGAGCTTGAAGGCAAATTTTGATAAGAGGCAAAAAGTAACTTTCTAGTATTGACTTGCTTTATGAATTACAAAATAATGATTACCTGATTCTATTTGAATCACGTTTTTCTTTATTTCTAACTTTTAGAAATAATTTCTTAGAATTCTTAAGTCCCCTATGGGATTGCATATACTCAACCTTCAAACCATTTACTTCATTGGTTTGAGTCACGGAACAATTTTCTCTTGGAACTTCAGCATTCCACGCAAGCCACGGTTTCTTATTTAATTGCTTCTATTTCAGTTACACTCTAAGCGTCATGAGGCCTGACATCCGAATAAAACCTCTTCTTCAACATGACGAATCCCTCCTCTTTAAAATTATCCGTCGGCACGACGTACTCGTCCTCCTCCCCGAACACCCCCTTCCAAAACTCGCCCTCCGCCCTCAAAAACGGCCTTATCCCCTCCAGCGCCTCCACCAAATCCGCCCCCAACCTCTTCGCCCTCCGTATATCGAACCCCCTCTCGGGATCCGGATTCGTCGCACAATCCTTAAAGGGCATTTCCAACGTCAACCCCAAGCAATCGAAGCGATTCGAAATCTGATTCGTCGCCACGTTCATGTGCGCGTTGGCGATCTCCTCGCTGTCCGGGGGAGGATACCCGATCTCCTTCTGCACATCCGGATTGATCTTTTGGTAACACGAGACGAAATATCCGTGAAGACGGCGGATCCTCTCCCCGCCCGTCCCGTCGGGACTGTCGTTCGACCAAATGGGAGTCTTTTCCGCCCCCGAAAAAAAGACGTAGGGCAATTCCTCGTCGCCGTGGACGTCCAAAAAGAAATCGACGCCCGTCCGATCCATGGCGGACAACACGGCCAGGACTTCGGGAGAGCGATCGGCGGAGGGAGCGACGTAGTCGGGTCGGACGGTGGCCCATTCGCGGTTGAGGTTGGCGCCGACGGAATTGGTGCGGAGGTGGCCGAGGACGGAGCCGTCGGGGCACATGTTGGGGACGATGCGGAGGCGGTAGGATTGGAGGACGCGGCGGGTCGGCTCGTCGAGTTCCGAGGAAGGAGCGATGCCGAGGAGGCGGTGCAGCAGCCCCTCGGCGAAGAATTCCGCCATGGTCTCCCCGGGATGCTGACGGTGGATGATCCACGCGGCGGTGGTGCCGCTCCCTATCGAGATGCATTCCAATTCCCTCCCCTGGAGCGTTTGCCCCAGAGATTCGACCCGGGGGCGGTACGGCGCCAGAGAAGGATTCGCCGCGGCGGCGGCGCAGTCGGCCGCGAGCTTCAAGTGGCGGTCGTAGCCGTACATGGGGAAGTAGGAGAAGAAGACCGGTCCGTTCGTCACGTGGACGTGCGTCCAGGTCAGCTTCCCGTCGACGTACCGCGTGGTCTGGTTGCGTCGCCAGGCGTCGTCGTCGGAAGGGGTGGGGGCCGAGGAGCGAGGGGAGTAGAAGACGGTGGTGCCAGGCCAGGCTTCGGGGTAGGACACCGCATGGGCGTTGACGATTTCGTAGGTGACCGTCAGGAGTTTGACGCCTTCTCCGTCGTCATCGTTCTCGTGAAGGCCGCTGACGAAGACGCGAAACGAGAAGTACTGCATGTGCGCCATGTCCTCGAGGGAGGTGAACACGTCGGGGCGGACGAGGAGCGAGACGGTGCATTTGGCGGTGCGGCCCGAGGTGGCGGTGGGGGGGACGGCGACGACGATGGATCGGGCGTCGGCGGGAGAGGCGTTGGGGAATTGGATGTTGGCCCCGTCGTGGGAGGCGGTGACGCTTATTTTCACGGCCATGGTCGAGGTGTGCGTGTGTCCGATCGGTTGGGTGGGTGTTGTTTATAATATATGTATAATTTATTTTGAGTCGATGTTGAGATGGACACATCTCGTGATGCTGTGATGACACCACGCATCACGCATGGCTGAATGACGCACATAGTTAGTTTTCATAGGATAAATAATAATATGACAATTAACCCAAATCTATGAATTTGACTACGATACCTAGTGGTACTCTTGGTTGGTCGCAACAACTGTTTTTTTCTTGGCGAAATTCCAACTTCGAAAAGCCACTTTGCCCAATCTCTATATGATGTGCCCAGAGAATTTTAAGTTACAGTTATTCTAGATGATCTGAACAGAATTTATATCTGGAGAATGGAAAAGACCCCAAACTTGCTATACTGTGAAGAGATAATGGGTCTCATAGCATGCATTGTGTTGTGGTGTTTGGGCAGTTGGCAGTTGAAAGAGAAGTATTATCTTCGACACAATTGCTGTGAAATTCATTTGCATACAGCATTGGATTGTGGATTTTTATTTGTTGTGGAAATGTCTACAATGCCCACAATTTTTTGAGAAGACAAGTAAAGAAATATCTAGTAAACTGGCCAGTATTGTCATTGACAACTCAAACAAGCCAGGTTTGTTCAAATTTCTTATCATTGGTATCATTTCTTATCATTGGTATCAATTGATTTGGTGTCAATACATAGTAGTTCAATGAGATTGGATGTGGTGTCAATTCATGTCAAGGCACAGAATATTCCCTTGAAGTTTGCTGTTGTTGCACACCATGGCCCAATGAGATTGATCAAGACTTCTCACCGCCATGTGTTGGTACTCATGCTGTCAAGGTACACCTCAACACTGTCAGTTGTTGGAGTACTTGTACCATGACTTAGTGGAAAAAGTCAAGAGCACATATAAGACCCATGGGACAGCCCCCAAAGAGAGTGATAACAACACAAAACTCTCATGACTGTGTGTCAATTTCAAATGTATCATTGCATTGAGATATCAAGTTTAGTTGAGAGCTTATATCTTGAGATGCATTTCAAGATATTGATAACTGGAAACAAGTATTTTTATTTTTTATGTTTTGCAGATTTGTTGAGAGCTGAGGTTAGTGATTTGTCTGATTCAGGCATTTGGTGACAATGAAGCACAGTGAGGCCCATTTGGTGGCACCAAATTCTTCAAGGATTCAAATATCAACCATGTGTTGGATTACTTTTCTAAAGGAATTGATTGAGGGATAGTTGCTTTTGGTTGACAACAACTCTGGCAGTGCCAGCTTGTTCGTATGTAGCATCAAGGCTGCTCAAGACATGGTTGTTGAGGATCTCTTGCTCAAACATGTCATCTTAGTTGATAAACCCAGTGTGTAGTTTGATTAGTGTACATTCTAATTTCTGATGTCAATGACCTTTTTCAGTGAATTTCACAATCCTTCCATTG
>JALLPE010000479.1:0-17128 GCA_036940025.1 Conticribra weissflogii
CAATCCATTGTCTTCCAGATACTGTGACACCTTTTTCATTTCGAGAAGCATTTCCAATAAGATTCATTGGACGACCTGTCCGTACTTACGTTTTTGCTTTGTTTATGCCTCATTGGTATAATACAATGCTTAGATAAAGCAATTGGTACCTATTGTTCCACAATTTGATTTAGTTAAGGAAGTGTAGTAGAAGATGATAATAGAACTACATTTCATATCAGATGTGGGAAGTAATATGGTATTGCAGAACAAAATGCCAATGTCATGCCGCCAATAATAATAAATATTTTGATATATTATAGGTCGTTGCGTTGATCATGAGTGAGAATTTTTTCAACAATTCCTGTCTCAGATGCATGATCGAGGACGCTTCATCAAAGTGTGCAGTGCAATAATATACACTATCATTATCTCAATCGATTTATTACACAGATTCGCCAGTCACATCACAAAGCCTCATCATTCTCACATCTCGAAAAGTCATCGTGCTATTTTCCTCTGAATCATGGCCAACGGCGGCAAGACGAGCCAAGCGAGATCCTACGACGACGACGAAGGCCTGCTCCAAGACCAAGGCCTCGAGGTCATCGTCCTCCCCTACCAACCACCTCCTCCTCCGCCGCCCCCCCCTCCCCAGACAACGGCGCGAACGTCCACCAGAGGCGGCGAGGGAAGTGCCAAAACGCGCACCCACCGGCCCGCGGCCCTCTCGTCCACGACCCCTCCTCCTCCTCCGCCGCCGCCCCCTCCTCCGCCGCGAACGTCGCCCTTCCGCCACGAATCCAGTCCTCGACCGGAATTCGACATCCCCGACGAGGACGGCACGTCGGCGCCCATGTCCGCCCGGGACGTTTATTCGAATTGCGGCGGCGTCGGCGGGTTGCACGGCCCGATGGGGGGGGCGCCGACGCCGAGATCGAGGTTGGTGCTGGAGGAGGCGGCGCAGTGTCATTGCCCGAGCGGGAGGAAGCTGCCTCTGTCGCCTGTGTCGTCATCGAGGAACGACCATTCGCCTACGTCCCTCGACAATCGGCGGCGATATCCACGGGAGAAGCCGCAGCTGCAGCCGCAGCAGAGCGAAGGACTCGAACCGCTTGAACATGGCCAGCATAAGCAGCAGCAGCAGCAGCAGCAGCATCATCAGAGGAGTCAAAGCGTTCCGGTCAAGCAATCGTCGCAGCATGCTCAGGCCAACGCCAGTGCGCCATTGGCTCGAGCCACATCCTGCGTGGCGGATCATCCCAATTCTCAATTTCGCGATGGCCAACTCGACAATAACAATACAAACAACAGCAATACTAACAACAACAAAATCAGCAACACCAACAACAAACCCAAAAAATCCAAACACAAATCCCACGACAAATTATCCTACCTGCAAATGGCCAAATTGGGCTACCAGGAACTCATCCACGCCATCATTCGCCCTCCCCGCTCTTCCTACCCCATGGAAGCCCTGGGACCCAAGGAATTCCGATTTTGCAATGCCAACATTCGAAGGAGGGACTTTGTTCTGGTCAACGACCGGGGGATGGGACTGCATTGCTGTTTGTGGAGGAGGGTGTTTGATGGAGACGAGGAGGAGGCGGAGGAGGAGTACGACCATGACTGTGGAAATGATTGTCATGGCGTCGACGGATTCGGGGAACGGCCGCAGCCACGGCAGCAACCACAAAAATTATTGTGGGAAAAGAAAAGCGGAGATGCGCCGTCGCAAGAGGAAGTGGTCTTTTCGTCTTCGTCGTCGTCGTCCCATTCGAACTTGGGAGAGGATACTTACGGATACGGAGAAAGACTCCATCACGATGACGACGTGTGGGGCATCGAACAAAATTCCCAAAATCCGCAAACGAAATCATCTTCGCCTCCCAACATTCGAAGCCATCCGAAAACCGATAATAGCCACGACACCAAAACTTACAATTCACGCACCAATCACGACCGATCCTCTTCCAACAACAACACCCCAAAACGACGCCTCGATCCAGTAGTCATCTACCTCCACGGAAACTCCAGCTCCCGCGTCGAAGTCCTCCCCCAGCTGAGCCACCTCCTCAGCCTCGGCGTCGCCGTCCTCTCCTTCGACTTCGCCGGCTCCGGCCACTCCGAAGGAGAACACGTATCCCTCGGATACTACGAGCGAGAAGACCTCCAAACCGTCATCACCCACCTCCGCGCCACGGGAAATTTCTCCAACATCGCCATCTGGGGACGATCCATGGGAGCCGCCACCGCCCTCATGTACGGAAGTCGCGATCCCACCATATCGTGCATGGTCTTGGATTCGCCCTTCACGGACCTCACGAGACTCGCCGAGGAGATGGTCGAGAAGGGACGGGAGCAGGGGGTGACGGTCCCCAATTTCGTTCTGACGGTGGTCATGCGCATGATCAAGAGCTCGGTGAAACAACAGGCGGGATTCAACATCAAGCACATTTCGCCCATCACTCATGCCAGTCGGTGTTTCATCCCCGCCATGTTCGTGGCCGGCGAACACGATGATTTCATTAACAAACGGCATTCGGAAATGTTGCACGAACGATATGCGGGGGATAAGAATCTGGTCATCGTGGACGGAGATCACAATTCGCCGCGGCCGAGGTTCCTCCTCCAGTCGGCGTGTTTGTTCCTTCAGAGTTGTATGCAATTGCCAGCGAGTTTGGAGCTCGTGGTGCCGTTGGGTGCGAATTTGTTGGCTCCGCCGTGGATGTTGTCGAGGAGCGGCTTGGGCGCGGCTCCGTCGTTGAGGGGGAGGGCGTGGCTTCCGTTGGATGAAGGACGGGCGAAGGACGGGCAGAAGGGGAGGACGGATCGGAATCCGCCGCAGTTGCCGTTTGGTGGAAAGGATGGTCAGACGAGGAAGGCGTTGGTGTCGAAGGAAGGAGCGGCGAATGCAGATGCTTCGGCGGCGTTTTTGGCGGCGGCTGCCCCTCCGGATATGTCGAAACGGCAGAAGGAAATCCAATCGTCTTTGTTTAAAATGTTGGGTCAAGATGATTAAATTAATGATCGTTTCAGAACGCGGTGATGATGAAAATCATTTATTATATTGTTTTGAATTCCGCCATTGTGATTCGTGTCATTTTTAATACTTTTTCTGTTGTACCGTGTTTTTTCTTGAGACATTTTCCCTAGCATCATTATACTCGGTATCTCACTTCAGAATGCGGAAACTAGCCATCGAGTGACCCCGTCTTGTGTTCAACGTTAGGATAGGAGTTGAAATCCATCTTGAGATTGAACTATAGTAAACTTGCGTTTTTAACAATAGCCAATTAGACGTAATTGCCACAGAATTTTCGGAGCCAAAAGTAAGATCATGGTTGCGGATTAGGATTGACGCTTCGTGAATATTGATTTCAAAATACTGGAATGGAGACTAACTATGACTTCAGGTTTGGTTTTTGTCATGATGCAATCTAGTGCTTACCTTGACATTGAATATTATTGGGATCAAAATTTGACACTCTCGTGAGCAACTTCTTAGACAATGGCAAAACTGTCTACGTTCTCAAATCACGATGAATTATCCAACAATCAAATTTAACTCTATATTGCATTCAAGCGCATAGACCTTAGATGGAACAGAAATTCTGACTTCATCATGTTTATTCCACTAGATATCTCACAATCAAACCTTACTACACGCTCGTTTGCCAAGACTTATCAACACGGAATAACGAATAAAAATCTCAGATTACTGTCAAATTTGTTCGAATGCCAATTTACATGCATCTAAACTCTTCTTCCTCGTCATGTGCGTCTCGAAACCCTCCTTACATCCAAGTCTTTTGTGCATTAACACCGTCGTTGCATTTCGCACCATTCTTACTGGTTTTGGAATTGCCGTTTTTGCTTCTTTTTTCCCATAACAATGATTGTTGACAAATTTTCTCGCTGCGTCACGATTGTATTCTTTTAAAAATTGGATGCATTTATTCTAACTCGTCAGATTCTAGGTCGAATGATTTACCGAGCCCGCGTAAACCGTGATTTAATTGCGAGTGTGGTTTCAATGGCACGAGTTGGACTCGGTTGAAGCGACATTGTGAGAGAGCAGTGGTGTATATTATAACGGTTTAGATAGGAGTGAATGATTCGTGTTTGTTGTTCTTTTGATTGATCATTGCTAGTTGATGATAACATACTATTTGTGTTTGTGATGAAATGAGCTATGACAGATTAATTTGATATATGACGGGTTTTTCAATGCGAAGCAAAGCTTTCATTTTTTCTTGGACAATGTAAACCAAAATAGCCTTATAACTTCACATTCCGATACTGCTCTTTGAAATGGAGATAGTTGGAAACATATTGTTGGGTGAGAGATGTTCGATTCCAGTTTCGATGCGACATTTGGTTCTGCACCTGTTACTTTTCGGAGGTTATTTCGACTGCTCATCAGCTTTGACTTACGCGTTAGGAAATGCGTGTTGGCTGGTTCTCGTCATGTTAGTACAATGTTTTCAGAAATCTCTTGGCTGGAAATGATATTCGTTGTCATAGGGATCGACTTTCGCCAAAAAACAAGCTTTAATGTGTGAAGCGAGAAATCTGAAATCGAATACAGTATGAGACTAATTGCTTCCAATCTTAGAGTTTTAGTGGGGATTTTTTTAGTCAGTCTTCGATGAAACATCGTAGGAAGCGAAGCCATGAGATGGAATGACTGTTTCTTTATTGGACTCCAAAGCCAAATCGATAATTTTGATTGACGACCGAACAGATGAGATAAGTGTCACGATCTCCCTGCGCATCTGAAGTAGCCCCGTCGATTTATCTTGAATTACACCCACATCACCCTCTTTGCAATCGTCATTGATGCCATCGACGATGTCGTCGTCCTTCTTGTGTCCAGTGCGAGGGACATTGACATCATCGGAGAAGGATGGTATTGTCGCTATGATAGAGCGAAGACCATTGACACAGTCCTTCGTTTTCAAGAATGAATCATCATTGTTTTTCAAAGAGTCGATCCAAATTCTTGTAGCATGTCGACAATTGGAAAGGAAATTGGAAAACATGACAATATCATTAAGCGCCTCTTTGCTCTTGATATATTTCATTTCTTCGTAGTTGCTTTCTTTCGATTTCTCAGGGGTCTCATTTTGGACAATCTCTTTAAAAGACTCAAGACCTTCTCTTGCGGAGTTGCAAAGAGCCTCGAATCCAGATAGGCTGCGCTCAGACAGACTGATACTTACTACTTGGGCGTTATTGACCTTACAATTGGCTTTCGTTGGGGGGCGTAGCTTGAACTTCGATTTCGGCAAATCGGACTTGGATTCCAAAATAGACGAGCCTAATGATGTCCACAAGATTCCATCGACGAGATGCCGTTGCATGAATTCGTCGGAATGAATCGTTTTCGCAAGGTCAGGAACGCGGATTGCAAAAGCTCCGAGTATACTTGGCGATTGGATACTAAGAGCAAAAATCGTGCGTAGAAGTTGCATGCGAATGACATCCTCTGCCTTTGGAATGATCGTCTCACGTTTGGACTCGTCGATGGAAGAAGACTTCGATGTAACAGTGTAAAGCGAGAGCAATTCCCTGAACAATCCCGAATCCATTAAAGATTTGGCATCTGCATCTGAAAGAGCCACATTTTTACTTCCACCTCCTTCAAATACCAGCTGAAAATCGAACCGAGCACGAAGATTTATCAAAAACTCCATCATCGGAATGACACAAATTACAACTCTCATCCAAGGACACTCCGCTGAATTTTCACCTGATAATTCTTCCGTTTTGGTTTTCCCAAATATGGAACGTCGAGGACGAACACACTCCACGATTCTAGCAAGTGTACCCAACGAGGAAAGGATTTCATTTTTCACAACGTCGCGAGGACAAACGCTCCATGCGGAAGTACCGCAAATTCTACCGGAAGTAGAGCAAGTCATTTCCTTTGCGGAACAAACATTCGCCAGACACGAAAGGCCCACTGCAGTCGTCGGTGGAAGAAAATTGGACGACGCCGTCATCGATTTTGAATTGGATGAGGATAGGATAGATATGATGTCTTCTTCGGAGTGAGCCAAAAATGCTCGTAGCAGTTGAATATAGGCCGGGAGGGCATCGTGGCCGCAAGTGGCATCCATGGCTCTATCCCGCAGAACGAAGAGTGGCCTATTCCATAAACTGGAAATATCGTCATCGTCATTACCATTGCTGCTATTTTTGTGGTTCGTCATCAAAGATTCACCCGCACCGATATAAACCACACCGCGATCATTATTTCCCTCTCTGTGCTCTTTGCCATTTTCCAACAAAAGCATGAACGCCAAATCCGCCAAAGTGTCCGACATGCCTCTCTCGGACCAAGACCGACTCGATATGGACGACAGCGCCATTTTACCGTAAGATGCATTGCTCAATAAATATTTGAGGCATCGGCGTGAGCCTGACCAAGTTTGGTTTGAAGAGTTCGGTTTGGACAGTTTGAGCGGGTCGAATGCGTAATCGTCGTCCGAGTCTCGGTAATCATTATAATCATTTTTGTAATTAGAGAAGTTCCTTCTGTCGAATACTGCTGCCACATCGGGTGTAGGTGTGTAAGGGGGTAAAGACGACTCGTATTCGTAATCATCCGGGTCGGATTCCTCCGCAAAAATCTCCTGCATTGATCCATCATCTGTATATTGTGAATGTTGGGCATTGATGCTGTTTCGGTCGTGAAAAAATTCGCTGCTGGAGCTGCTTCCATCATCGGGGTTATCATCCTTATTCGTTACCACGTCGTGATGCATTGAAGATGGGTTTTCGTCCTTTTCTTCCGCCTCCTTGTCCAACACCATTGCTTCAAAACCGTCCAAAATTTTCTTTGCCGTCTCCTCGGCCACGGCATCCTTTTCGATACTGCTCATGTTCCGGTCCTGTTCATCGGTCGCTTCCTCCGGAGGTGAAAATGATCCAAGGAAGGAGGACGTCATTTCCAAATCCTCCGCTCGCTGAATACATCTATATGGCCCTTCGATGAAAACGGAGAATCCCAACTCGGCATAACCTTCTGAGGTTGTCATCGTTGTTGCATTTCCCAACATGGGTTCCGCCTGTTGATCATCGGGGCTCTTCGTTGCTCCTTCGTCGTTCGCCGACCTCCCGTGATTGTGTTTAGCATCATCGGCTCGTCTCTTATCCTGGACACGCGAAATGGCCTGCAATACTCCGTCGACCAGACGCGATGATAGAGCCAGCTTGTTGTTTTCCATTTGTCGATTACCCCCACTACGATCGGCCTTTCGTGGCTGGGGAACCAACTCCACAGACAAATCACGACACACTCGGTTGCCACCCGAAACGACGGGATCGTCGAAGCAAAGTTCACGGTAAGTCAATTTCATTTTCTCCCATTGTCGTTTCTTATTCTCCCCCGCGATATCTTGATTGCTATTTCCGCATGGTCTTGATCGATATTGCGATGACACAGTAGAACGAAGCCTTTCTCGCTCTTGGTCTTCCTCTTCCTCTTTGGCGCGAAGGGCTTCGGCCAGGGCTTTGGAATACATTCGAATGAAACGTTGTTCCTCTAACGTTGACGTTGCGGCGGCATCGCTGTTGGGTGGGGGGTTGTCCCATGAATGGGAGGGGGGGCTATTTTTGTTGGATGTCATGCTGTATTATCAGGACAACGACTTGATGAATTTTGTCATCTTTGATTACAATATTTATTATGAAGAAAGAATTGTTCAATTCCACATGTGTCACAGGATGACGACAGCCAGACACTGTCACGTAATCGTGACAACGTCACGTTCATCTGCCCTCATGGAATCTCTCATATTACTCTAAAATAAGTAATAGTATCGTTGGGTGTAATATTATGGTACCTCTTTTATTATTTACTTCGAAGTGCTGTCTTTTTTCATCTCGTTTTGCAATATAAGGAGCCGACGACATCGACAACCTCGATACCTGCGCTGGCTACGACCGAGGAGACCAAACCCAACTTCGATCGGCGTATTTAAATTGATTGAACAAGACCAATCATTTCAAAATATCTACTTGAAAATGTCGCAACCTCAACTGCAACTGCAAAACCCCAGGGCGGTGTATTTCACGGGTGCGCCCGTCTCGAAGGCCATCGTGATCATGACGGGGGTCATGTTTGTTGCGGCGGAGGTTTGGGAATTTCACGACGCCTTGGTATTTGGTATGTTGTTGCGTCGACGTCTTCCACCGATTTTCATTTCGGTGTGAATGTTATTTTTTCTTACCACGCGATTATTTGGAGGTTTATCCACTTAGTTGCTCATGTATTTTTTCTCGGATTCATTTTACATTTCTCGTGTACAACATTTTTACTAATATTGTCACATATTGACAAACTCAAACACGCAACCAATTCCCAATTCAACGCCGATAACCAACAAAGACACCTCAAAGATCTTCGACCAAGCCCAATTCCACCGCATATTCCTTAGCAACCTAACCTACGCCTCCACAGGCGAACTAATCTTCGGCCTCCTCGCCCTCGCCCCCCTCCTCCGCCGCTTCGAACGCGAAATGGGCTCCCGGAAATTCGCCGCCTTCCTAACCTACGTGTCCATTATCTCTACAGTTTTCGAACTTCTCTACTTCCAAATCTTCTTCGAAACCGAGAGGTATTCCGGCCCCTATCCCCAGTTGGGGGCGGTGCTGTCGCTCTATCATCGATTCACGCCGAGGTTGTATCCCAAATTCTTCGGGGTCTTGGGATATGATTTCTCGGAGAAGTCGTTGGTGTACGGACTGTGTGCGCAGGTCATATTGAATGGGGGGTGGAGTACTTTTGTTCCTTCGCTTTTGGGATTTTTGTCTGGGTGGATTTGCGTGCGGTGGTGCGAGTCGGAATTGCCGGAAGTCGTGTATTATGCCGGGGAGATGTTGGGCAAGCCTTTCGTGGATGATGCTCCCGCGGTGATGATGGCGAGGGCCGTGCAGCGTTCTGGTGCCAGAGGGACTGGAAGACGGAGACAGGGTGGCGGGGGTGGGGATGAGAGGAGAGGAGGGGGTATGCCGCCTGCGGTGCAGCCGCCAAGACCTGCGGTGCCTCTGCCACCGGAAGAGGCGATTGAACAACTCACTGCCATGGGATTTGACAGAGAAGCGGTAATTAGGGCTTTGAGGGAAACAGAAAATAATTTGGAGGCTGCTGCCAATCGATTGTTGACGTCGTAAAATAAAGGTGTAGACGAGATTTGTGAAACACAAATGATACCATCAAAATCGTGATCATGATCGAATCAAAATATTGAAGGGAGAATAAACTGAACTGTAGTAAATATACCGATAAATATCTCTTCCATCATAAATAGATTAGTTTGTAGTGAAACTCAGAAGAATCCAATATTTATTCGCTGTAACCACGATGGCATTTATAATTAAACAAAATCAAACAGTACAACTATTCAAAAACACGTTAGCAACGACACGAAACGTACATATTACCCCGAAACAATCCAAAAGCGCTAGCATGTCTTTTGTCATCTGAAAATTTACACCCCTTCCAAGTTCCAAACCGAATCACGACCTTCTCCGCCCACTGCCTTCCCGTCGACATCTCTCACCAGACGATAAACTTCTACAGTACCAACCTCAAAACTCTTATTATTCTCACCCGCCAGAGGCTCGCTCCCAAACCCAAGGGCGGGATAACTCTCCCCCCGATTCAAATCCTGATTCAACCTCAAACCATTCGTCCCATCCGCATTCGCCCCCATTGCCAAATATTCATTCCTCGCCACCATGAACTGCTCTCGTATCGCCTGATTTTCGATATCTTCGAATCCAGCGGAAAAATCGGGCGTCCAATGAAAACACTTGGCATCGGGCTCGGCTCGGAATAAAAAGCATTCTCCATCGCCGTAGCTGTTGGGTTGAACGTTCCATGGTTGGGAAGCAAACATTCCTATGATTACGTTGTTACTCGGAATTGTCATGGCTTCAATTAATACTATGGTGTGTTTGGTTCGTTTGCATTTCTCGTAGAGTGCTGAGAGAGATCTGCCATCGCTTTCTGTGGAGTAAATCAAATCCAATTTGGTCGCCTTCAATGAGACAGGAAGCCATTTTACGAGGTTGGATCGAACTAAGGCCGGTTTTGCAAGAATGATTGGTTTTCCCGGAATGTACCCCATTGGCTTCGGTGGGGTTCGATCAATGTATACGGGCATGTTATCAAGAGCCCATTGTTGATTATATCGAATAATGCGGCTGAGGACGCGGCGTTTGGGATAACGTCTTGTGGCTTTACCGAATTTTGGGTATACCTTTTTGTCCAGATGTTTTTGGAAGGAGAATGTTGGGCTGAGTGTGATGGCCTTGATTGCATTCCACCATGAGGCTGCATCAGTGAAGACTATTGTCTATATTATGGGGAAAAATACGAAGAGATTCTAAGATTTCGCAATATTTTGGACTCTCCGGTTAAAAAGTGACTGCGAATACTAACCTTCAAATCCTTTTTTGAAATAAGGCCAACGAGAGAAAGAGCCAAGCGGAAAATAGCTTTGCACCCCTCGACGAGAAATATATCCATGAAATGAAGCGCGTCCTGCCGGCAAAACCGAAGAATACAATAGTATCGGTGGGAAAATAGCATCATCAAAAACGCATACCATGAATAAAAATGACGCCGTCATCTTTTTACTTACATCAGGCTTCAAAAGAGTCCTAAAAAACCTCTTAAATATCGGATCCAATCCCTCCACCGTCAAAGCTCCACACTGCATCATAACCTGATAAGCCTGAGGAAACATCCTCTTGACAAAAAAATAATACGTCTTACACCAAGCATAATGGTCTTTCAAACACACCGGCAAGAAATTGGAAGTATCGCTAATCATCTCTCGTACGGTGGCATAGGCGTAACTTTCGGGCATGTGTGCCAACATCATTGTGACAATATCCGGGAGGAGGGGACAGTATTCTATTCCCAAGATTTGTTGTACGGCACATAAGATGCGTGTCAAAGACTTTTCACCTCCCCGTGGCCTCGCTGTCCCGTTGATGAATTTGGAATAATCGTTTTTGATGACACGTGCCAAAAGTTCTTGTGAGAGGCCCAGATCGGGGGCAATGGCATCTGTGTCGTCGGATTGATTGGGGAAGATGGTGTTGAGGACGGATTCCCATCCGGCGTTTAGGATGGATCTTTTGGCGACGGTTCCGTAGGAGTCAGAGATGGGTAGAGGTTGTTGCGGATGGGCTACCCTCATGACGGATGCTATCCAGACTTTATTGTTACAAACGGGTATCGGGGAGGTTTATCGATGGGAAATAATTAGCCAATTGTGTGTTTGCCCCGAAAAACTGAGAGGAAGCGAAGTTGAAAAAAGTAGCATTCTACCAGTTTCTCACCTGCACATCTCAAATTCGGCGGCAGTCCCAGATGACACTTTTGCTTCAACTGCAAAGAATAGAAACGAAACAAACACATATGCAATGTAATCAATGAGCCAAAGCAATTGACAGAGAACAGCAAAACAAACCCCTTTTTTCAACAACATACAGTCTTCATAGATTGACCATAGGTATTGGCTCCCAAGACCAACGGAGGCTTTTTCTCCCAATATTTACTTTTGCAATCATCAAATTTTCCCCCAAATATGGAATCCACCGATGGGACAAAGCGATCACCTTCCAACGCTTGTTCGTCGACGGACATGGTGTACACTATTTTCATGTTGAAATAACCGTTATCCCCGCGTCTTGCGTGTAGTTTCTTGCAGATTATTTAACTTAGTCAGCTAAGTTTGAGGCGTTCAACCTTGCAGTCAGATGGTTTCCGATCCTTGACAGAAGAAATGAAGGAGGACGATGGGGGTGTGGTGTCCGTGCCGTTCTGGATGTAGAAGGATGGCTCTACGAAGAGATAGAAAGAATGGATGGCCAAGTCGAGGAGGCGGATAAGCATTCTTTTGGGTCGAGGCCGGATGGACTAGTTGATGGCAGGGAAAGGTGAGAACATGGAGCTTAAAGCGGTCATGCTTTTGAGCTAGTTTTGCCTATAATAATTCAGTGGATTTTATGATGAATATTATTTGGAATGTTCTCACCAAACAAGTTGTATGGTACTTATTAGAGTGTATTATTTGATGTAAACTGCAACCATACTGTCCGGGTCCGAGAAAGACCCAACATCTTTCTCAGGTTCAGGTATATTTTTTACGTTCAGGTAACTTACGGCGTGAAAAATATTCAACTTCAAAGTCGTTATGATACATACCTGAATTTGATTCTCTTTCTTTGAGAAGGAGTAAAGCAATACCACACATACTCTCACTTTTTTTGTCACCACCTACTACTAGCAAAATTACTTCTTAGCACTAAATTTTTTATGCCCACGATTGAAGAAGCGACTTTTAGCGACTTATTTTTCAATCCTGTTCAGTCGTGGACAATATTAGTCGTGTGTTTGATATTCCATTATTTTTTACCTCCTGATAACGGCCGCAAACGAGACAATAAATCCTGACCATCACGAAGATAACCCTCGCTGCTTAGTCGTCCAAAAAATTAACACCACCAAGTCAAGTTGACCAAACACGAAAAAATTCCTTTGAATCGACTGACTGATCAACAACCATGTTGGCAGAACCAGGCAAAACCATCTTAGAACCTCCCCCCCTGACCCTCAACATGGTCGAATACGACTTCGAAAACTACGCCCTCACCCAAGGCATCCCCGAGACGCTCGACCCCCTCCCCTACCGCAAGGCCGGCTCCGTCTTCGCCACCGGAGAAGAGGCCGAGCCGGTTCTCACCTCCGCCAAACACGATCCTCGCCTCCGCACCGTCGTCTGTCGTCACTGGCTCCGCGACCTCTGCATGAAGGGCGCGGCCTGCGAGTTTTTGCATCAGTACGATTTATCCAAAATGCCGTTGTGTCGCCACGGGGATCGCTGCAAAGTGAAGGATTGTCCGTTTCGCCACATCAGCGAGGCGGATCGTTTGGAATGCGTCTTTTACAGTCAGGGATTTTGCATTCATGGGCCGTTTTGCAGGTACAGGCACGTGAGGAGGGAGAGGGCCGATTTGCCGGTGGTGGCGGATTTTACTTTGGGGTTGAGTCAGATGCAGGCGGGCAAGGACGGGGTTTCGGCGGTCAGGAGGCCGGCACCCAAGCCGAATGAGTTTTATAAGGTTTCCTTGTGCAAGCACTTTTTGAGCGGGGATTGTCCGTTCGGGGAGGGATGTCATTTTGCCCACGGAGAGGCGGAGCTGAGGAAATATCCCAAGCCGGGACAGCAGGGCGAGGGTGCGGGGGGAGCGGAGGGGGAGAAGGAATTGTCGGAGAATATGTTTGGAAATCAGGAGACGACTACGGTGGATTATTTTCAGGGGGGTGCTTCCGGAGGGGGGCGTCCCACGCCTATTTTGGAGCCAGAGAACGCTTCGTTTTTTATCGTTCGGGCGGCGACCTATAGGGATTGTTCCATTTCCACGGTTCGAGGAGAGTGGTTCGTGCAGAGGAAGCATGCCGAGATGATGAACTCCGCATTCAACGGTGGAAGACAGGTTATGATGTTCGTGACGGTGAGCGATTCGAACCACATTCAGGGAGCGGCCTTGCTGACTTCGGCGGCGCATTATGTGGAGTCGGCAGATCATCCGCATCATCATCCTACAACTTCTTCGGGACAACACATCAAGGCATCTGCCAATGATGATGGGGCATTTTGTTATAGGTTCAAATGCGAATGGTATCGGACTTGCGAACTTCCCATTTCGACAGCTTTAGAGGCGGCTCCAGATTTGTTGCTGCCTACTTCTACCACACAATATTGTCAGGATATGGCGTCGAAGACGGGTGAGGCCGTCATGAAGGCGGTGTGGAACTCTCCTCTCTGTACACTTTATGAATCGTGGAATGCCGGAGATTATGACGAAGAAGGAAACAACATCAGTGGACGGCCTCCGCCACCGGTTGGAGATGCAATTTTGACGGATTTTCGATGCCCGCCGCCGGAGGAAATTGCTTGGCCGACCATGCCAGGGCCTGGATTCATCTTTGGATGCAATTCACAGACCATGGATGAATGTTTGGGAAGAGGACTTTTTGGTTTACCAGCACATATGAAGGTGAGTCCAATATATTGTTGTTGAATCCTAATTTCCTGTATAGTGTCTACTGCAACGGATTCCGATTCACAACTCTAACTTTCCACGAATGGAAATGGTGCCTTCAAGATTGCTGCTTCAGGCATTCGACCAGGGTCATCCATCTTCCTTTACAATGTCAGCGAACGCCTCATCTTCGGTATCTTTGAAGCCTTGACATCCGCTCACATGAACATAGAACCAAAAGCCTTCTCCAAAAACCCCAAAGCTCAATCATCACCCTTTCCGGTCCAAATACGGGTGCGTATCAGCTTGGAATGTCCTCCCGTACATGATGATGATCCGGCATTGAATGATATTCTGAGAGCACGTGTCGGCGGAAGAATCGGTCCATTAACGTTTGCGCAATCGGAGGCGTTGGCGAGTTTGATTGCTCATCAGTGTGGTGCGTTGAGCTACATGACGGACTATCGTCGGGGTGTCGAGACGGGTGAAATGAGTGTGTCGGCACCTCCAATAGCTTTGCCACCGCGAAAAATTGGTGCTTAGTTCAGCCAACAATTTAATCTTTGGGTGCGTCTTACTTTCTAGCGGATCACACAATTGTGGTAACAACCAGACATTCGCAATTAACATTTTTAAGCATTTTTGTACCACGAAAATCTATTTCTTTCCAGGACGCAAACTTGATATCATGTCCAATGACTATGCATTGTAGGGAACATAAAAGTAATAAGCATTTTAAGGTTTCTCTACGTTGCAACGAATCTCTGAGCTGGCTGAATCGTCTATTTCAAAACATTATATTATGTTATTAGAATGCATTGTTGCAATAACATTTAGCAGAAGAATTTCATGAATTAATAACCTCTCATAAAATGACAACTCAATCGTAAATCGTAGCCTTCTTTACTATCATTGCTTGTCAAAAATCTTGAGAATATTGTATTAGAGTATCCATCCAGTTTAAAGCACATATTATTGTGTTTTGCCGATTTTTGATACTCGTTTAATTCGTTTGTCGATATTTCCCCATTCAATAGTTTTCAAGCCAATCAAGGCATGAACAAACGAAAACTTCGATTGTTTTCTTCAATCTTGGTGTATCCTTTTTTCTTGTTGACGCCAATAGCAACACCAATCGAAACCATTAATCCAAGAGACATTAAGAAATAAATAGGAGAGCTTTTGTGATCATTTACGACGGATTGATTAGCTTCAGACAAACTGTCTCGAGTCCTTGACGCTCGAAGAATTTCAGTTTCCACGCATTGTGTAAGAGAATCGGAGATTTCCTTATTTGTCACAAAATAATCACTGAATCGAACAAGAAGGCCATCTTCATTCCATTCATATACGCATATACCTTCAAGACTCTCGGAAACGCATCTAGGATTATCTACTAAGATTGCGTTGCATGAGTAAACGCAGGCAGCTTTGTTATGGAGAAAATGGCATTGGCTGAAATCTTCTCCTACATCACAAGTCATCGAAGTCGGACCGATTTTGCTGTATTCATCACAAACATGTTTAACACCTTCCATTCCCTGAAAGCATCCTTCCTGCACGCATATTTCAATATCTGTTTGGTTCGCCCACAAGTCAATGAAGGCATCGGTTGAAAAAGGACGGATGGTGTCGATTTCTTTTTGAATGTTCTGTTTCATGGCATCGATATCAAGGGCAAGCGACTTTGATATGAAAAGCAGTATCAACGGCACCATGGATGAGACATACATGTTTAAAGTTGAAAAGTGCATCATCACGAAAGGAGAGGTTAAGGTATTCTTTATTTTGTTGTTTTTGTTTCAGCTCTAACTAGTCGAATTATGAGTAAGGGCTGCGATCTAAAGTAATCTCGATTCTCTCTCTAATCTTAGATAGCTAGAGCAAGATCTTTTCGTGCGGAATACATGAAGCCGGTTTCCATATCTAATCTTTATCACATCACATTTTAATCTCTGTTCTACTACTAATCATCATCTCTATTTCTAATGGACGATGATATCCGCACAAAACAATACTTTCATTTGATGGGAAGCCTGGTATAAACGTTTTGCCGTTCTCTCTTGATGATATTGTAGCCCCGTATGTACAATAATACTTCAGGCGTCTTTGGGATGACGTCAATTATCCCTAAAAATGAAAGATCTCCTACTATCGGCCACAAAAATTGGATGCGAAGGCTGATATATTTTAAAAAAAATATGACGTTCGATTGTGTTTAGTAGGGTTCTCTTGTGACGAAGTATGATCGCCTGCCTCGTCAGTGACATGAAGGGTCATCTTTTATTGAAACGCAATAATTTTGCATAATTTCTATTATTTGTACCTCCCCAAGTAACAAAGAAAAAATCACAAAGATACTGACATTTAGTATTTTGCCAAACGAACATGAATACAAAAATGCACAAAATATGCAATTTTTTAGTCTGATGGAGATGTATTTTACTCACTGGAAATCTTTTGGTAAGAATTTTTTTATTTCAGTATGATGTAGAATGACATTATATTTTCCATGTACATCATGAGTGTACAATCTTTTCTTTGTATGTGGAACTCTATGCAAACCAATCATTTCAAATCAATCCATGAAGCTGCAAAGATCACATGCAAATAATCATAACTACCCCCCCAATTAGATGTTTGACAAACAATACTTAGCATTTTTTCTTACAAATTGCTACATTTCACACTTCACACTGAGCATCTTATAGACTTCACATTAAGAAAGGATTCAATACAAACCCCTACAAGTGTGTGGTAATTTCTGGCAAGTTTGAGGCAAGGAAGATGTACTTCCAAACATTGTTGCAACATCAATGCTTATAGAGCTCAGCAAATTATTACTATTCAGATTTTCCTTAAATTAATGGCTTTTTTCCAAACTTAACATAATTCCTTGTATACAAACTAACAAACTGATGCTGAGAAGTGAAGTTAAACAAGTTTTCTTTCAAAACTTATTGGCTGTCATATCCAAATTTCCATGTTTGACTTATTTCTGTGGCATGGAGCAATTTGACCACAAGCTCAAATACCAAAAAGAACAAATTAGATTAATTGGAGCACTGCTTTAAAC
>JALLPE010000480.1:0-17128 GCA_036940025.1 Conticribra weissflogii
AGCAGATCCTCGTAAAAACCTTCTGACTATCGCGAGTTAATAAACCTTGAATCTACGATCTATATTTGATAGAAATAATGCTCCCGCCTGAGTAGAATGCCTGAAATTTGGTTCTGAAGCAACCATTGAATTTCTAGCAGGGTCAAGAAAAATAGAAGTACGAAATAGATATTGGCATGATCTACGCAATCAACGTTATTGCTAATTATAACTACCTCATCGACATGTGCTTTGAATCTCACAAACACAAAAATTTTCAATGTTGAAAAGTTTGGGTATAATTTCTGCCGATCTGAAATTGAAATCATCAACTCCCTAACCTACTCTTTTCGAATGTCAACCTACATCCCGTTTTCTTCGGTATTTCATGCATCCATGCAAAATTCCCTTAATCTCTTAAGCGTCAATGAAAGAATATTCTTCAACATCTTCAACATCTTCCCCCATTCTGGATGGGAGAGCAAACCCCATCCCCATAATCAGTAATACTCGGAATGACTAATCCGACCACCAAAAGTGCTATCATAACCAAAATGAACGATCCCGCGATAATTTTGGTGATCCCCGCATCTGTATTGTTATCCAAAGCAAAGTCTAAATCGTATTCGTCTTCATCATCCGCGATACCCAATTGTTTACGACGTTGTTGCGTGATTTTCTTTTGAGGGGCGATTTGTTTTTTTGCTTCGAGGGCCGAAGACTTAAAAAGAGAGCTTGGTGCGGTGTACGGCGTGGTGGCGACTGTGAATGAATGGGGAAGAGTGAATTTTTGAATTGCTGTCCCTGCCTTATGGTTGCATGGAGAAAAGCACCTGATGAGAGGAAGGATTGAGAGGAGGAGGACGGTGACGGACTTCATGGTGGTTGCTTCTGGCTAAGTTTTCTTTTAACGAGGGTAACATCATATGTTGTACCCCACCAAGTAACTATAGTATGGTACTGTTGTACACAGTAGTAGGAGGCTGTCCGCGTCCACCTCGCTGACGTCACAATTCTGAAATAGCTCCAATGTAATTTACTAAAAAATATTTTGACGCATATTTTAATATTCCAATATGGAAATGTTTTAAGAGCTGTGACTTTGAAAATTCAAGTCTACCATGTGATTACGCTATATCATTGGAGACGAAGAAGCAAAACTGCCTATACTTCCTAAATGTGCCTTACTCATCGACCACGCGGTTCTTGATGTTTTTGTGGTGGTGCTATGATGTGTGTAAAAATGAACTGATGAAACAATAATTGTCAGACCGAATGGTGAAGAGATAATTTTGAAGGTATTAGAATATACAAATTGCTGCGACGATGGGGGGCCGTCCCTATGGAAAAGATACGAATAAACCCCAACACCAAATTGCGGAAATGGTACCAGATAGGCAGTACAGGCTAATGGCCAGTGTGGTCTTTCCCATATTACTTCTCTTCCAATGCCCTACAGCAACGTCGTTTTCGACTTTAGCACCACTTGCTCTGATGACGCACGAGAAGAACACGCAAAATAATTTGTTTCTCTATGGTGGCAGGAAGCCAAAAACGGCCCCCATCATGCTTCCACAAAGTAGGACTTCAACACAATTGTGCGCAATGTCAGAAGATGAAGATCAGGAAATGAAGAAGGTTCAAGAAGAAGCAAGGGTGAAAATATTGACCGACCGACGGAAAACTATCCGCGGAGTTTTGAAAGCTGCCGAGAAACAAAAGAATTTCCGATTGAATAACGGTGCGTTTGATTTGTCTCGGTAGTTGATTGTAAGAGATATTGCTCCGTAACAACGGTATAAATGTATCTGTTGTCATGTAGTCATGGTTTAATCTCAAATCACTCGCCCAATTTGCGTTGCCCATTGAAAAAATAAAAGGATACGTCCCAGAACTCGATGAAAATGGCAAACCGATCAAATCCGATGCACAATCTGCAGTTACTATCACCGCATTCGTTGTTGCGGCAGGAGCCGTAGCATTGCGCATAGGGGGACGAGCGGCTCTCGTGTCGGCTTTGGGTTTAGATTTTGCCACGGAAAACCCGGAACTTCGCGATGGATTGTCGTCTGTGCTGGACTATGCCTCTTCCATTGGGCCGGAAACAGAGTTGGGTTTGTTTATTTTGGCTTGGACAGGTGTCAAGGTATTTTGTTTTGATGCCGGCGGAGTGGTTTTGGCACTGGCGAGCGGAATTTTGTTCGGAGGAGTTTGGCAAGGCGCAGTTGTTTCGGCGTTTGCTGCGACCGTGGGAAGTTCCATCGCTTTTTCTCTTGCAAAGCTCGATACTCCTGTGAGAAAAAAGGCGTTGGAAGTTGTCGAGGAATATCCGTCTTTAAGGGGTATTGAAAAGGTATGGAAAATTACATTCGAATGCGTTTTGAATACTTCTCGTCTCGAATCAAAGAAAGTAATACATCTTGAATCCATTGCATGATCTTCAGGTTGTAGCAAAGGATGGTCTGAAAGCCATTCTAACACTTCGTCTCGCACCAGTGCTACCGATCCCAATCGGACTTTACAATTATGTTTATGGTGTAACAAATATTCCGTTTTTTGACTTTGCTGGTGGAATATTTCTCGGGTCATTGAAACCTTATCTTCTCGACAGTTATCTCGGTGTGTTCGGAAAACAATTGGTGGATGGAACTACCAATGATTCTGGCATGGAAGATTTCATTCTTTTAGTGGCTCTCGGTGTCAGCGTCTTAATAGGTGTTTTTGCATCGCAACTTGCCAATGAAACATGGGAATCAATCAACGAGGAGATTGAGTTGGAAAAAGCTGCAAATCGGGAAGGGGGGGAGAAGGACGACGTTATGAGAGAGTTCATGGGAATAAGCTTGCCTCAATGGATTGTCGGGTTTCAATTATCTTTGCAAGCGGCAAATGAACGCGTTAACGACATGATCGTGGAGGAGTATCGCGCTGGTGTGTGGAACTCAACGGAAGATGAATTGGCGACATCGGGAAAGGACCCTGCATCACTCCCAACCAGCCCGGAGATTGCGGGTGCCGAGAAGGGTTTCGATTTTGCAGCCAGCATCTGTGACGGACTCGTTCTATCCCCTGCGTTGCTCGCGGCTTACTTGAAATATGCTGATCCCCTATATGAAGACTCCGCTGAATTGAAAGAATCATCAAAACAATCAAAGCCAAACGCAGTCGAGGAGAGTCTTGTCACATCAATGAATTTGGAGTCGAATAATATCATCATACCGGAAGATGCAGAAGCGTTTATTGAGTCTCTGGACAAAAGTTCTCAAACTTCAGATGTAGTTGAAGCTGAAGAGCTCATATCTGTTCTTTCCAAGCTTCGATCGATTCTAACCGAAAAATTGGAAAAATCCTGAAGTATTGATTGTAATTGAATTATTGATCATTTTTTCTAAAACAAACTTAGTCGCTTACTTCTGCTGATTACTTTTCCACATCAAACTTGTCGATTCCTTTTCTTCGAAAAATCAGACGTCTCTCACAGAGGGATATATTGCCCACTCATATTGAATAACTCCGCCCCTTACTATTCAGTGACATTACTTAGACTCGTAGTGATTTTAGTCTCAACCGGCCGGAAAAGTTACTAGTTCTTACAATCCCTTATTGCAAGTTATCACTCAAAATCATCGGAGGCCGGAGTCGTATTGGCTTCATCAAGCCATGTGACTCTCAACTCTAAATATTTCCCTCAATCCGTTCAGTCAAGCCCTTGTTTCATACATGCTACAAAATAATTTACATGAAACCAAATAAAAACAAAATCTGATTATTTGAGGCTCCATCATTCTGAAAAAACACATCGTTTATTTTCAAGTCTCCGCCCCTAAACCAAGCCGATTTCGATCCTTTCGAGCTGCAAAGGTGCCTTTCAAAGTGACCCCCCTGCCAAATAACGTCTCTGAAGCTTCCAAACCGGCAAAGTAGTGGTGTATTCATCATTCGCCCTAGTCTCGTGAACCTTCACTGAATATTGACCTTGCAACACCATCGCCCCACGCTTCGCGGCAGGGGTGTACCCCAACACCGTACACTTGACGATGATGGGCCTGGCAGGTCGAAACTCGCCAATATTGCAGAGAATCTCCTGCCCTATGGCGTAGGGAGTGTACATGTGAAGGAATCTCTCGGGAATATTTTCCACGTCCGTCCCGTCGGTGGTTTTCGTAACGTGATAGATGTATTCCCCTGCCTTGGTGTCGAACTCCCTGCCTTTAACGATCGAGGGAAAGACTATTTGAATATCCTTGGACTCTGTATTGAATAATTCGATGATATCTCCGCTTTTATACTGGGGATGTGGGATGGGATAATCTTGACTGCCGGAGTCAGATGGCTGGCGACACTGGCCCGCTTCCCCAGTCGCAGACGCCGCGCAGCTGCCCTCCTCTTGACGCTTCCTGGTGCCGCTGTCGACGGAGCGCTTGGCGTAGGCGACGTTGCTGCTCGCCGTGACAAACCCGGCAAGAGTGGTGGTGGTAAATTGATGATTTCCCCCTTGTGAGGAAAAGAAGATGCACAAGTTGAGAATGAGGGAGGCAAACCTAGGGATTGACATTTTCGAATTGCGACGGAAGCAGAAGTACGCTATTCGACGCTGACAGAGCCGAGCCGTTATGATTGATGGATGTGGCGTCCGCAAGTCTTGTAGAATGGTGGAGAGCTGCGATCTTGAGACAGGGCTGAATTGAAAAAAATAAAACTTGACTATTTTGCTACAAAACGATATTGTAGTATTGTACACAACAACTGACATATGGCATTATTGTAGTTAGTTTCCCGGCTTCTCTTCTATGGCTTCAATGTTTTATTTTTGGGTTTACATGGCTACTCTTTGTTTTAGATATGGTAGAGAGAAGTAGACACTCCGTACAATACATGAGGGATATTGTAATATTATGTCTCCATTTGGTCAACATCAGTCGTTCTCTACTACTATACATCTTAGGATTCTTTTTGGATATTTCATAAAAATAATAATAGCTGGCTGCATCACGCTCAAAAAATCTTGCAATTGAGTAATTTTCAAATTGAAAGGAAAAAAAAATGCATTTTGCAAAACGTTTTATTTTGTTCAAGATGATCGATGACAGGTGTAGTATGTCACAAAAAAAATATGCTATCAGTCTACTATTTTCTATGGTTCAGTCGGAAACTCGAGTGACCCTAGCCTCATATAGAGAGAGAAAGAAATCTCCATCATTTAAGTTCGAGAGAGAGAGAGAGAGAGAGAGAGAGGAAGAATGCTTCATCTCAACAGTTCTATGCCCCCCCCTGATAGGTACATATTTTACCCAAATCTCGGGATCTCTGTATGGCTTAAACAAAACATATTACAATATTCAAAGCAGAAAATCATGATATTTCAACTAATTCGATTTTCATCAAAAAATCAGGAAAGAACATCATCTAGTAAAAATTACTATGATACGATATAATAGTCAGGTAAAAGGGTAGTTCAAGACCAGTCGTTTTACAACCTCTAATTTTCAACATATTATTTGTTGTACAAATTTCCGATTGCAGATTATTTTGTGTCTTGCAATGTTGGATAATATTTAATAATAGTCATTTTCTCCTTAATCTGAGCTTTTTTCTGGATATATAGATTGGGTGTTCTGTGGCAAGCAGATCCTCCCCGAAAACAACACACAAATACCACAATCTTTTTTTCTGCTTTGATCAAAATGCGAAAATTGTGTTGTCCATGATCTTGCCATTGTATGATCATAGCAATGCCACCCAACAGCATAGAACCCAAGTCTGATACTACTGAAAGGGAAGAGGGGATGGCGAGCGTATGGTTTTGGGTCTGCATTAAGCCATGGGCTGTGGAAGTGATGGTGTCAATGATGTGATTTTTGTGCTTTTTCACAATTTTTTGCATGCTTTTGTGCTTTTATATTAAAAGGGGACCATGCTTGGCCTCACCATTGATGAATCCCTGCAAAAAACACAAATCCCATGCTCAAAGAATCACCTTGATTGATTTGTCAGATTGTCAAAGGATGCTGTGGCTGATGCCATAAATCAAGGAGCTTAAGATATTATTCAAGAGGTTGCACTTGAGGAGGACACCATTGAGTTATCATCATTAACACCAACTCCACCCTGAAGAAGCAAGAGAAAAGTAGAAGCACATCCTCAGTCAACCAATCCACCCTACAACATATTGAGGAAGGAGCAATTCTTATAAGGGACATGAAGACTCTCAAGATATTGAGGAAGCAATCCAAGATGGGGTTGATAACTTTTTATTATCCAATTCAAGTAGTGCAAGTGCAACATCTTCATCACTATCAAGGCTTGTCAACATAATTCTACCCAGGCAAGCTTCCACCACTCTTGGATGATATCAAAGAAGAATGACATTGAGGCTCACTACTCAGCTGCTCCAAAGGAAGCAACATCTCTCCATTCATCAGGCAAGAGGTCAATGCAAAAAATTACAAACAAAATAAATGAAAAATATCAGCTTCAAGAGGATCATTCAATCAATCAAATGACCCTATCTCATCAAGTCTCCGATCAAGAGAGGACCAAAGCCCACACTTCCTTCAACTCTTCTTGACCTCCTTTATGTCATGTATCCATGTTTGTCAGGAACAGGAGAGCATTGACCAAAATCAATCAAGGCTATCGTTGGTGTTACCATAAAACTACACATCACAATGAGAGTCTCTCTGTGGAACACATCTACAAAAAGCTGAGATGCCACTATCCAGACAGCATTTGGCAACCAAGACCCATGAAAATAGAGTACCAGTGCATAAATTGGACCACATATGCAAATTTGAAAATCGGGTTGAATTGGTTGAAGGCTTGTCTGATCTACTATGAATACATCAAGGATAAGCCACAAAAGGTAATTGATATTCTTCATTTTAGGGAGATATCATGCAATATTCCTTGCAACCATTATTATTTTTGTTGATAACATTGTTGAAATTGAAGTAATTTTCAGAACACTAACTTCTCTCTTGTATATTATGGAAGCAGAGTTGATGTCTGAAGTAGTGTTTAGATGTCAAGTCATTTGGCGCTTCATCTACTTTGATGAGACACACCTCACAAAATCATCTGAATGTGACAAAAATGGTCCCCGAGACACTACTTTTATTAACCAAGGTCTCCTGAGGGCTGGAAATAGAGTGTTCAAGGATCTAGGAGGCTATTTGACAGGTGTTTTTGGTTCTAATCCACTTGAGCCTATGCATCCAATAATGACAATGACACAATGGAATAAAAAACAAGCCAAACTGGGTTAAACATTTGACAGATGTGGTTGGTTTTTTGGGGATTTAACAGAGTGACAAGGTTTGATTCACAAGTTTCTCTTAAAAAAGGGCTGCAAGGATGAGACACATTTCATCAAGATGTTTTATTCTACAAGTTGCTACATCCAAATCTTGCAAAAATATTCAAGTGTGATGGTGACAGTCTCATTGAAGGTCCAATTTTTATTAATAATTATAGCAGCCCTGTGAATAACCATTAGATCAACTGTGCTGTCAAATTTTGGTATGACATGCAAATGAAGGTGTGCACATATGGATGATTGGTTTTGGAAATTCAAGGGGAGGAAAGACTTACAAGCCCAAGAAATCTTTGAGCAGAAGACTTATTTCATCTCAGCAATGATTGTGTCATGAAGATATGTCTGCCACTCTAATGAATGATGATCATCCTGCAATCATCAATGGGCAGCCAAATGTTCTGCAGGAGAAACATTCATTTGATTTGTGTGCAACACCACAAAAGATATTCAAGAGTTGGTTCAAGGTTGGTTTTGTTCCTTTTATCCACTATGCCCTTGACAATAAAAAGGTCTGTCACATGCTTGTTGAGGGAGGAGCAAGTGAAGAGAGGGCATTGAACCTGAAATCAACACAAAAATCTTATGATGATTTAAAAAAGGTGAGAAGTAGCATGAAATTATCATCATTTATTTTTTAACACCATTGGAGTATGCATTTCACAAAAAAGGCAAAAAGCAGGGAATGAATGACTTTGTCTTCAATACAGAACTACCTATCCACAAGGAGAGCTCTAGGTTCCAGAAGACAATGGATGAACAAGTCAAGACACTTGAAGAGAGGAAGGGCGTTTTTAGTTCAGGAGGCTTTGGATGGCGCTTAGCTTCAAGTTGATATGTTCAAATGCTACAATTCCAGTTCAAGTCAAACAGATTGAGCAGGGGAAAGCTGCAGGATCAAAATGTGTTAAGAAGAAAGCAGGCAAAATGAGATTAAAGGTAGAGATGGTGGATGAATCAGTTTGACTATTTAAGAGTTGTGCTAAGATGCCATTTGATGCATTGTAGGATATTAATCAATTCTTGCTTCCTTTGTATAACAGCAGCGCAACACCATCAAAGCTGAACACAACCAAGAAGGGAACTGGTAAGCTCAAAACTTTTGAGACTGCTCATGGAAGCAAGTGGGATGAATTGATGGAGGTGCAATTGTGGAAGGTCTAGTCAAAGCAATCTGCTAACATTGAATCCTCTAACCCAACTCAAGATCTGCAATCACAACTGCATCTTGAGGGTGATAGCAATTCTAATTCTATTGACATTGATGAAGAGGCTGGAGTCTAAATGTGCCACATTGGTGTTTAATTATGTTTAGGAGTGATGATTTTGTCTACTCTAGTTTCATTAAATTGTTGATCCTAACTCAATGATTATTTTGGTTTGATTTCAGACTTGAGTATTTACCATTCATACTTATCCCTACCTAGAACCCACATGTTTGTAAAACTATTGTCTAGACCAGATTTCTTTGAAGCTCTTCATGCTACCCCACATAGGTTGATAAATACTATATATCAGCCCAAACCCAGCCGGAGATGATTCATACGTATCATTGTGACAAATGTTGTCTAACAAAAATATTAGTTCTAGCAACAGATTTTGATTTATTGGCCAGTCACATCACTTTGTAAAACTAATGGTCTTGAAATAGTATTACAATTGAATATTGGCATTTGTTCCCATGCAGTTTCTCTTCTTAGATATTTTTATTTGTATCCCTTTGCTGGCATAAAAATGCTTTTTCACAATCTCATTGTCACAAAAAATACAATTTTTATTGACATGCAAAGGTAAGCACGTGTATGTAAACCAATGGTTGTTTTTCTAATATCTTCATCTCATCTACTATCAAGAATTATTTTTGACCAGCAAGAACAAAAAAATTATGCATAATGATATTCATAACATCAATTTTTAATTTTGATCAGCAATAAACCAATTTTTTTAAATAATATAAGTTAACAATCATAATGCTAATATGACATTGGTACTAAAATAATTTTGAACTAAATATCTGTTCAGCGTATGCCAATTGCACCATAGCTTTTTGCACATATTCTGCCTCCTCCAATAGGGCATCAACATTGTCCAACTTGTAACCCCAATCCCATCTACCATTATCATCATCCTCCTCAAAAAATATCCTTGCAAATTGAATTTGGTTATGGTGAGAGTTTGGAGTGTTTGGGGAGTTTTTCCATCCAAGATTCCATGCATTCTGCCGATTCGCAGCATGAGAGAAGATGTCAAAGTAGTCAATGTTTTGGCAATCTTGTTCTTGGTTCTTGTTTTAGGCCAGATTAGACATGTTGGAAAGGGCAGATAATATCAATTGTTGGTCATCATCTACAATAACTTCTTAAGGCAGAGGTGTCCTAGCACAGTTGTTTAGTCTTTTGTATTATTTTCATCCAGTTATTTATTTTGCTCTCTTTTATTCCATAATGATTTTACACCAGCAGCAAGTAATGGGTTGTCTACTATAAAAGCTCCTTGGATGATTTCAATTCAAGCCAAATCGCTTCTCATGTAAACTATTGTCTGAGATGATGCCAAACCAGAATTGACAGATCAAGACAGCATCAACACACTATTCACCTACTCTTCTCCTTGTTTATTGACCTTGGACAATGACACTGCACCTGAACCACCTCTTGCCACAGCAGACCAGAGCATTTAAACTCCATGTTTCTTGGACAAAGTATCTTGAGTGCCAATGGATGATGAGGTGGTTTTTAGTTTTGAGGCCATGTTGGCTCCATCACTTTTTGTGCTGCAAAAATAGAGATTGGTTGCAGATGCATGGAGGCAGATACATCAAAAATCTGAATGAAACTATTGTTCAATATTCCAAATAGTGTAATGTCGCCAAAAGTTTTATGCACACCAAATTCATTGTAAATTTAAGTGGAACAAAATTTTGCTTTTATGACAATTGGGGTGGTCCTAATCAGATACTTGAAAAGTCAAAGTATTGTGATTTCAGTACTTACTAATTTTACTCCATACAATATCTATTGCATTGAATACATATTTTTCTATTTGATTCACAAATGAAATATTAAATTTGAATTTAAAAGTGAGATGAGCCTTTTGGGGATGCTGTCTCAGCAGAATAACACCTTCCATGGCCTCTCCATTCTACTCCTTTTTGGAAATCTGCATCCTTCTCAGCCTTTTCCATGCTAACAGAAAGATTCAAAGCAGTAAGGTAACGGGGTGCTGTTGCTGCTGGTTCCAAAGAAAAACACCCAGTCAGTCAAATCAATTCCACCATTATAATACTTTGCCCTCATGGACTTAATGCTGGATTGACTAGGGCTGAATGAGAATATCAATTTTTAGCACATAATCACTGACTTTTTTCCTGAAAGGCCACCGTGTTTTGGATTTTTCTCTCATAAAGAGAGTTGCTTGTTGCGTATGTTCTTCTTTCTTCTTTGTGTCTTTAATATTCTTCTTGATTCAGTGTTGTTATGTTTGGGTCAATATTTTGTGGTTTGTGGATTTGCCTTACTTTCAGTGAAAAATTCAATGGTTGGAGTCAAGATTAGCAATGTTGTTAGGGTTGAATGCATTTATGGAAAGTGTGTTGGTGATAAATGAAACAGCAATGGATCAATGTATATTGCAATTGTTGATGGAGTGGTGGTGGACCAATAACCTTCATTTGGAAGGTGGGGTTAGAATCCAGCAGCTCTCATGACCTTGGGGAAAGTGATTCCCTTCCACTTGAGATTATTTGTGGCAGCCCTTTTCACATGTGATTCCTGGGTAGACCCTTTCCAGACATGTTGGGAGACATTGGTGAATTGGCATCAAAACATTTGATCTAATATGTCAATCAGAGCTGAAGGAAAAAATCAATGACTCATTCAACTTTAGACCAATGAATTGCCATAGCAACTCTACCCTAGCCCCCATGTGCAAAAAATCAAAATGAGCAGTAGAGTATTATCTTTGTCATGGAGCCCACATAGATAAGGGTAAGACATAGTAGTATTTGAGATGTTTGGGAGTTTTGATATAAGATCAAATGTTGTGTTGCCTTTCAAGTTAAAAGTTGACTGCAACAAACAAGGGGATAAACTAGTACTTCATTTTTGTCATGAAATATTAGTAGAACTTCAAACAAGAGTTTGTGATAATGAGTGAAATATTAAAGACTGAAATCAGTGCAACCACAGTTGGACTGCTTTTTGAGTGTTGTGACTACAAATTTTTCTGGACGCTTAAAAAGATGTATATTTATACATCCAGACAAGAAAAAGTACAAAATGCATATGTATATACACTTGCCTACAGTATTGGTGTAAAGGCAGCTTAGATTTCACACATTTAGTTGGGAGAAGAATTTACATAGTGGTTTCACTCATAAAATTATGCCCCCTGAAATTGTGATAAATTATATTGCATGTAAAATCAACTGCAACAGTGTCTCACTAAATAATTTACCTCATTCAAATAGAGGTAGGAAGCTCAGTTAGTGGAGAAGTTCACAAAGCATGTCATAAAATAATTTATTAGAAATGCATTCCTGCATATTTACACCTTAGAGGCTTCTCTCTCACTCCTTTGTGGCAATTTATGCATCACATGCACATGAAAGTGTAAAAAAAAGAAAGAAAACCAGGAAAAGTGAGTCTACACTGAAAATCATGTTTAGTAAGAACCACCAAATATACAGATTTGGTTCTTGCTTGCAGTTAGTAGAGGCAAGTTTCAATTTTACTTTTCCACAAAAATTCTGATGGAAATCTCAAACTTTTTAGATGGTCTGTCATTGTCTCTCAAAACAGTTTAATCAGAAGTGGCATTGCATGACACAATTGGTACTGATGAATTTACACACATCAACACACCCAAGCACAGCCAATCTGAGATCTTTTTCTCATGACATCAAGCTGGGAGAGGAACCTTTGTTGAGATGGATTGTGCAGAGTTAGACTCAAAAATGACTAAACCAATGCTTTTTTATCAATCAAATAAGACAATTTTTTGTTGCAGCGATATTTCCCAAGCAGTGAACAACCTATATATTTTATGCAGATGTATCATGTTTAGTTATAGTAGTTAATTCAGTCGTCATAACGACAGGTCAATCAAACCATCCACGAAGGATTTGTGTACTTTCGTTGGTTTTGGTCTGCGCCGGAAGCAGTTTGGAGCAAAAATTTCAGCTCATTTACTGGAAGAGCGTAACTAAAATTGGCTTCCTTAGTGGAACCCTACTGAACGCGCCACAAAATAAAAATATGTACTACAAAAATCTCACTCTACATAGTGAAGTGACTCGAAAAAGTAGAGTAAAACCAAGTACGAAAATTATTATTTCGTACAGTACTGTGCTACTTTGCCTTTTAGAATTGATTTCTTCATGATGTGTATTACTCTGCTTTTTTTTCATATTTTTCACATAACATAGGATTCCCGAGTCGCTTCTACCGTCGGCGGTCCTTTATCATTATCGCCATGACGACGACCCACATTCTTGCTAACCATCTTAAATAATAATGATTGACTCTTGGAGGAATAAAACATGAGCAGCCATACGGATGAAAATACCCCAGATGAGGATGACTACGACCTACAAGATGAAGACCTCGACGCCTTCCTCCTCCTCCTCGAATCCCGTCTCCGTGCCGATTTCACGTCGCCGGATCTTTCCCGAACGATATCCTCGCAGGGCACCGGTGTCGGAGCCGCTGCTTCGGCCCTACCATCGGGGAATCCTTCTTCTCCTTCCAAGTTTTTGAGGCTGATCGGCAAGGTTTTTCACCGTGCTGCGAAACCCATTAAGTTGAGGGCATTACTGAGCGTTTTGGGGTTGGAGCCTGATAGATTTATTGAGAAAAATGGGAGTTCCCTGCAGGTTAATTCCTATGGGTATTCGGGTATGCGAAACAACGAACCCTTGGATTTGGAACAAAAGAAAACCGATTCTATTGTGTGGGAATTCCTCTCCAAAGCCGAGCACGATGACGAACAATGGGTGCGACTTGTGGCGGGAATTCTGCGTGGTATGATGTTTTGTTCAGTAAACGAAATTGACCATCTGCCAAACTCTACAGCGCCCGATTTGTCGACAACTTTGACAGCGACTTGTCGAGGAAAAGCCGCTCAGAAACAACTGCGCAAAATTACTGAGGAGATTTTGCAAGGTGTGCAGAAATCGTCCGTCGAAGCATCTAAAAAATTGGAAATGGTCAAGACAAAAATGCAAAAAAAATCTGGGGAAGTTGGTGATGAATCAGAAAATCGCCTTCGATCTCTTCTGATAAAAAAGGATGCTTGTCCTACGTTCGTGCCTTTTTACTACTCGTTATTATCTTCCAAAACAACTCAATCAATCATTCCTGAAATCACAGATAACTCCCATTTTTCGCCCAATATGAACGTGGATATTTTCAAAATCGATGCAGAAGTCGAAGAAAAACGTGCGGAAGAAGAGGCCAAGGAAATGCAGCTCCAAACAAAATCATCGGCCGCTTTGAACGCCGATGAGAGCTTGAATGGTCAAAGTGCTAGAGTTGCGCCGGGAGGAAGAGGAAATGGAAGGGCGCCCAGCGATGCCATTATGGCGGGAAGGATGCGAGGAAGATTTGCAAATTTATCTGGACGCGGAGCTAGGGGAGGCAGCACTGACACGGCAGCTTCACTGCTGAGGCCGAGTCGTCCTGGAACTATTGGAAGAGGTGGCCGTCCTAGCGGTGTGGTCGGAAGAGCTGGAATGGCAGGACGTGCGTTAGATGGAAGAGGAGGGAGAGTGGGAATGTTAGGCCGGATAGGAGGCTCTACCGCTGGTGGAAGAGGCGGTGTGGTCAATCGATTGGATAATGCAGGAAGACTTGGAGGAGGACGGTCGTCAGCTATTGCAGCCACTCGGGCACCATTGCAACGACGTGTACCGGGATCTACGAGAGCAATGCTCAATGCTTCAGGTCGGGGTAGCGTTGTTACGGGCGGAGAATCGTCGAAAATGAAGGTAATCGATGTCGCAGAAGTTGAGGGCTTGAACCGCGCCCAAAAGGAACGAGAGAAAATGGAACAACAGAGTTCAGTTGAGGCGCGGAAGGCAGAGAGGAAACGAAAGCTTTTGGAGCAAGCTGCTAAGTCGGGTTTGAAAAGTAATCGGGACAAAAGAATCAATGTTGCTCCTACCGATACGAACGAGGATCAACGAAGTCAGAACGTCAAAAACTATCAAGACAATGGAAATGAGAGTCAGCCTCATGCAGATGATCCATTTCCATTACCAGACGGATTATTTGATGTCAATATGCCGGTTGGACTGGAATCGTACAATGCAGGTCATGGGAACGGAAAAAGTTCCGAAAAGATGACTCCAGGTCATCAGAATCATCATGACCAACAACACGAGCAACAACACGGGTGGGAATCTCTTCTCGAAAAATCGAACAAATTGTCAGACCAAGACCGCCAAAACATCCATCAATTCTTTGAAAACCGAACAATTGCAAACCCCATTCCATCCGCTGATCCAAACGGTAATAGTGTATGGAAGGTGAAGTTGAATGAAGAGAAGACCGTAGACCCACAGACTAATGAGGTTGTCAAGGAGACGTTATATCTCGAGCTGGATTACCAAACATTTGGTTATAAAAAAACAAGAAAAATAAAAAGAAAGTAAACTTTTAAGCACTGTATCGCGATATCCTCTTTTCCGAAATATCAAGCTGGTTTAACATAGTTTCGGAAATGTTATATTGGGGTTGGCTTTGAAAGACTGCGATTCGTTTCTTTTGTTTCGTAATTTACGTTGATATTAAATTCAATATTGTTGGAGAAATACCGAAAAACATGGTATTTCATTTACATCTTATCATCCTTCTTTACTTTTTATAGAAATAATAACGATCAGTGTAATTAGGAATAAAATAGCTATTAATGTTGGAAAACTAACTAATCGTGGCTAAGAAAAAATCAACATAAAATTAATCACCGATCATGTCTCATAATATTGATCAATTTTCAGAACAGGATAGAAAATTCTGTGCAATGAAACAAAAAGACTGCTTTGTGACTGAAATCAATAGGTGTATTTTCATGTTCCACCTCAAAAAAAGTTTCCATGTAATTGATAGAATTCAGTGATATCCACAGAGATCACTGTAGTACATACCATTTAGCTTTGCCAATGCTTTTTGAAGCATTTGTTCATAGTTTTGTGCAATTAGATGTCTCTTCTATGACAGTTATCTTGGGGTGTTCAATGTAATCATGCTTGTTCTCAACAAACACTTGTGGATTGAGAAATGTGGTGTGAAAAGCACAAAATTCTCTAATATCATTCAAGATTCCATGCAAGAGATTGCCACTGATCTGGTAAATGGTGTCCATGATGATGCAAATGCCATGGCAAAATTCATGACTCAAACAACATACCTTTAATTGAATTGGTAGATTTTCCACCCTCATTGAAGAACTTGAATATCCATCCGAGAAATGTTTATAATCAACATATAATTAAATCAATAAAATATAAGAAGAAGGATTAATGTGGAAATAGTGGTATATCAATCAGTTCCTCCTTTAATATTGAGCCAAGGAAAGTCATAAGTTGCCGACTCTCTGCCTGCAATTCATAACAAAAATCTAAATGTTTTCTTTTATGTTGCCATGATTGTTTTATCTGGTTGTAAGAGGTGGGCAATGAATCACCCAAAGCAAAGATTGTTTGGTATTAGCTCAATTGTATACTTTGAAGAATCTCATTTTGGTTTGGTGCTAATACTTGCAACAACATACATGAGTTTTGCTTTGGTCGATATTTTTGTTAGAAAAGCATCATTGATTCTACTTTCAGTTTCATTTGAATTTATCTGTGGCTAAAAGGCTTTCACCAAATTTGTATCAGTAACCTGGGGGGAATTTATCTGGTTCAACTCAATGTGTTCCTAATGGACTAGGTGATATATCAAAATGATCTCAAGATATACATTGACAATACCATAACAAAGGCAAAACATTCATTCATTGTTTCTTGTGTGTATACATATGTTATCAATGAGTAGGAAAAATGTTGATTCTTTTAAGATTGATATGGAGATTGATGCTCAAAAGATTTCCCTTGAATATATTTGCATATTCTTTGGTATGTTTGTGTTAAAAATGACAACCCCCCACAGTTGTTTTGGTTTGGTCTCAGTAATGTCAATATGCTGCTTCATTTATGAATTATTCGTTTTGATCAGATTGGGGCAGGTTTGGATGGTTAAGTTTGGTTTCAGGGGACTCTGACATTCTCAAAATCTTGTCACCTGGAGCAAAGAAGCAGTTCTACCAAAATTGGTTCATTAATATCATCTTTTACATTTATTATTAATGGTAAAAATTTCATCTTTGGCATTGGTGCAAACACTTCATTTTGCAATAAAAGGTCTCTCTTTACTGGGATTAAAAACAATCTGACCTCAATTTTGAGCCTGTTAATAGTGGATCAACTCAAAATCAATTAGAAATGATTTATCTTGACTGTAGTAATCATAATGTCTTGAGTGTCTATAAGATTTTAACAATATTTTTTTACTCAAATTCTCCTCAAGACTTTACTTATTGAACAGCTTTCTATGCATTTCAATCCCTAAAAAAATCCTCATATGAGAAATGATTTGATACCTATAAAAACGGTAACAACAGTGATCTACACAGCAAAATTTCATATCTAAAAGTTTACAGATGACAGGACAAAGTCAAAGGACAAAACAACAAGTCGATCAGCTGAGTACATATTAAATATTTTGTAGCAGCTGCTGTTTGCCTTTTTGTAATATTTTTGTGCCTCACTTTGATGTGATGGTTGATTGTTGGTGGGTG